>CAUYSK010066820.1:0-42872 GCA_963575035.1 Avahi laniger
GAGGCTGGTGTATGGCATGAGCCCTGTTTTTTTTGGTTGCTGTGTGCTAGGATGATGCCACTGCACTCTTGCCCGGGAAACACAGTGTTACTCTTTATAAAAAAAAAAAAACAAAAAAAAAAAACTTGAAAGTAAAAGAGAACGTGGCATAGCTGAAGCTTAGAGGCTGGAAAAGTAAGTAGAGTAAGATTTAAGGGCCTAAAAACCATGTAAAAGAGTTGGAAAAGACTTCCTAGGTCAGTGGATTTTTTTTTTTTTTTGGTAAAATATTTGTAATACAAAGCACTTTTTTATTCTCAAGAGCTGGTTTTTTAAATTATAAATTTCGTAATTATTAAAATCAAAATACAAAGGAAAATAAATGAAAATTCTGCCACCAGCAAACTTTCTCCCTTCTCTGTCCTCCTCCCTTTCCTTATTTCCTCCCCTAGAAATTTTACTCTTCATCAGTAACTCTTGAGAAATTTGGTGAGACTCATTTTAATTGTATTTTATTTCTACCTAAATCTTTATGCTAGCAGCTACAAATTCTGTAAGTATCAGTTCTGCCATATGAAACACTTAACACTGCTTTATAAATATATATAGAGAGAGATTATACTATATATGTGTGTGTGTGTGTTTTATATATATACAGAGAGAGAGAGAAAGAGAGATGCCTTATAATCAAACTCAAGATTTAAATGCATGATTAAACTCAATATTGTCCATAATAAATTCATTCTCCTTATCCTCAAACTGGTTCTTTTTGTCACTCTTCCATTTGTATTAATAGTGCCACAATACTACCTAAATATCCCTCATAACTTCAATTTCTTCTTTTTGGATTCCTTATACTCACTGCCTACACACTGGTCTTATCCCATATTCTTTGATACCCTTCACTTGCCCATAAAAGCAATTTTAAGCTCTGTTTCTTGGAAATGAGTGGTCTTTATAAAGTCAGCCCTACCTCTCGAATCTTATTTCCTGTTACTTCCTGGTGCGAAGTCCCTGGTCTAGCCAGTCTTAATTTTTCACTTTCCTTTTTTCTCTTTGCCACCTCCTAATCATCTATCATTAGTAAATGTCATGTGAAATTTTAGGTTTGTTGTCAAATTTGGGAAAACCTGTATCAAGTTTCTTGTGTGAGCTGTAAGATTTGGAAGAATTTTCTTCCAAATGTATGTAGCTTTTGGCTACATACATTTTAAATCTTGTTTGTTCTATATAATGCATATATTGAAATAATATGCATTTGCAATATGACCTCCAGCCCAGCACATACCATGTCAAAATGATGCTGAGTTGCATCAGGATAGTAATACTTTTCCTGGGAGCCATTTCTGTACCTGGAAGACTAGCAGTAACCTAAACATGGTAGTGACTGTTAACTACCTACATATATCTCACTAAATCCAAACTAAATGTGCTTCATCTCAGCCTCCCCTTGCCCAGATCCCTGAAGTACCTGTCCACAATAATGTCACCAAACTGAGAAAATTTCAAGTGGACAGAGGAGTCTTAGATGATTGTGGTTAAAATATTTTAATTTCACAAACTTTGTAAAAATATATGAACATACTAACATACTACTAAGGTCCCTTTCTGGGTCATGGAACCAATGCAAGTGAAGGACTCTACAACTTAAGCTTTATTACCTTCATAATAAATCTGCCTCAGATCCCATCACAGTGTCTAGCACATCTTAAATGATTGAGGGTAAGACAGAAGGAGGGCAAGTACAGATTAATAAGTGTAGCCAAAGCCAACATTAGAAACATTGCCTAAACAGTTTATTGGAAAATAAGCAGAAATTGGAATAGCTATCACTAAGTTCATTCCACTAAGTATCATTAATGCTATCAACAATTAATCTACCAACAAAGTTGTGTATTTCTAAGCTTAGATAAAGAGTAAGTACAAATGCTCACAAAGACTTTTTAGCCTGAGTCTGTCTAGACATGGCTTCCGCTTTCAGGAGTTATGGATAGAGGTGATATGTGTGATGCTTGAGTTAAAAGATAAGCTGATAAAGAAAAATTAAAAATGTAAAACAGATAAAGATTCATATAAATGTATTTACCTCATATTTTCTCTATAGACTTTGCTTGTTCTGTATACTAAAATGTGATTTTAATTTACTAATTCAGTTTCTAATTATATATTATATAAGCTTGGGTATATTTTTGTGTTTTCTCAACATTAAGCCTATGCAAAAGTATACCAGAGATGATCTTTTTACCTTTTTTGTATTCCTTTCTTCCAGTATTCTTGTATTGGCCTTTGCCTACTGAGAGAAATATCTCTTGGACCTACCCTCTATTCTCTAGACTTGTCCCAGCCCCGTTTCCTATGTTAAACTTGTTCCTTTAAAGTCCAACTCTCTGATGAAGAACTAGAAAAGTAATTTATGTAAATATGAAAATGGGTTACTGTGATATCTCACAGAAATAATATGAAACTAGTTAACAGGCATTGTCTGAAAATCACTTAGTTGAAATGAGAAGGATATTATTTTTAATTTTAAGTCCAAACATTGATAAAGAACTTTATTATAGAAAAGTATTATTTAGTTAGGACCTTTCAAAATGTGTATGTGTATATTTCAAACATACTTGTGAAATTCATGCATTGTAACTCTTACAAACTCCAACAAAAATTAATACAATAGGACCATAGTTCAATCAAACATAATGGTTATATTGGACTGAGCAAGAATAATCATGGCCTCATACAGAATAATCAATATATATATTCCCCATTTATAGGTTTTGACCTATAGCAACACTGTTAGATATTTAAAATTGTTATTACTAGTTGTGATTGTTTGTAGAAACTATATTTTCCCCAAAATGGATATATTAGGTCAGTAAATATGAAATGTCCAATTTCAAATCAAAATTTTAGTTTATTACATCTCAAACAAGAAACAGTACAATTAATCAAAGTATGTTCCTAAACTATTGACATAGTTTTGCCATCTTAACGGTAGCTTGCTTATGCCAGCAGTGAAGAAGCCTGGAAAGCGAATAGCAATGAAATCACGAAGGGTGTTTTCCACAGCTTGTTGAGAATTGAATATTTTTTCTTGCAAGAAGTGGTCTAAGGCCTGGAAGAAGTGGTAGTCAGTTGGTGCAAGGTCTGGTGAATATGGTGGATGACAGAGAGTTTCCAAGGCTAGCTTCTGTAGTTTGAGCAGTATTGTTTGTTGCAATATGTAGTCTTGCAAGAGGATTGGCTTATCTCTATTGACCAATCTCAGCTGCTTAATCACAGGCATCCTCATCATTTCATCCAAATGGTTGCAGTAGACATCCACTGTGATTGATTGACCAAGTTTCATGAAGCTGTAGTGAAGAATACCAGTGCTGGATCACCAAAAAGGCACCATCAGCTTTTTTTTTTTTTTTGATGAATATTTGGTTTTGGACTGTGTTTCAGTATTTTATCTTGATCCAACCATTGTCCTGAATGCTAGCAATTGTCAAAAAAAGTCCATTTTTCATCACCTGTAACAAAGCAGTTTAGAAATAGTTTGCCTTTATATCATGACAACAAAGAACGGCAAGCTTTGAGACAATTTATCTTCTGATGCTTGTTTAATTCACGCAGAATCCATCTATCCAGCTTCTTTATCTTGCCATTTGTTTCAAATGGTCCAATACTGTTGGAATAGTAATGTCAAACCTTGCTGCTAATCCATGTGTAGGTTGAGATAGATTCATTTCCACTACAACTTTCAGCTCATCATTATCTACCTTGTTCTCCGATCACCCACTTGGACCATTTTCAAGATTAAAATCACCAGAATGGAACTTCTCAAACCATCAATGTACTGTGCTTTCATTAGCCACACCCTTCCCAAAAACTTCTTGATATTTTGAGCTGTCTACACTGCATTGGTTCGACGATGGAACTCGTATTTAAAAATAACATGAATTTTTGACTTATCCATGGTTTCACAAAAATTGCTCTAAAAAAATGATCACAAGCCAAAATGTGCATTTGAAAGAATGAGGATGTACCTTAACAATAAAAAAAAGTGTCAAAGTGAAATGTCATGGATATCAATTGTCAAACTTAGTATTTAAGGAAATCGGGGATTCCATAAGATGTTGTTAATAACCTAATAATTTCACTTGAAACAACGGGTTCGTAGAGTTTGGAATCTGTCTAAATCCTTAAAATCAGGCTAACACATAAAAGAAGCTATTAAGATTTTTAGATCTTTATGTCTTTAATGTCTTTAATTCATTGGAGAACAATGAAATTCCCTCCAGGTACTATCAAAAGCAAATGAAACATCACTTACCCTTTTGTCATGTGTTATTGACATGAATTCAAACTTTTGCTAGAATAGGACCTCTTATATGGATAGATGAGAAAACGTATTATTATTCTTTGTGAAAAGTCAATGAACTAGATATATAGTTATATTCTTAACATAGTGGAAATGGTAAATAATTCTTTATATGTGCGCGTGGCAAACATTGAAAAACTAGTTGTCAATTACATACATCCTTACTTGAGAGTGTAGTCTTGAGATATTTCACATCTTTTTTTTAGATTAAGCCAAATACATAACAAAACAAAACCTTTCTGTTTCACACAAGAAAAGCCTGAAATGGAAGAAATAATCTTGAACAGTGGAAATACAAATTGAAAGTAAAGAAAATTTCTTTTCAAATGAATAGGTTATAATCTTTAATCTTTGTTTTAGAAACAAAAAAAGAAAAATATGTGAGATTTTGTTGAGGATTTTTGCATCTATATTCATGAGGGATATTGGTCTGTAGTTTTCTTTATTTCTTGTGTCCTTTCCTAGCTTTGGTATCAGGTGATATTGGCCTTGTAGAATGAGTTGGGGAGGATACCATCCTTCTCAATATTGTGGAATAATTTCTGCAGTGTAGGTATGAGTTCTTTTTTGTAAGTTTGGCAGAATTCAGGTGTGAACCCATCGGATATAGGACATTTTTTTGCTGTTGTAAGATTTTTAATTGGTGCTTTAATTTCAGTCCTTAATATTGGTCTCCTCAGGAATTCTATTTCTTCCCCAGCGAGGCTAGGGATGTTGTATGTTTCTAAGAATTTGTTCATTTCCTCCACACTTTCAAGTTTTGGAGCATATAGACTTTGATAGTATTCAAAGATAATGTTTTAGATTTCCATGATATCTGTAGTGACCTCTCTTATTTAATTTCTAATTGAGCGTATTAGAGTCCTTTCCTGTCTAGTTCTTGTCAATCTAGCAAGAGGGCCATCAATTTTGTTCATTGTTTTGAAAAACCAACTTTTTGTTTTATTAATCTTCTGTATAGTTCGTTTGTTCTTGATTTTATTTAGTTCTGCTCTGATCTTAGTTATTTCTTTTCTTCTGCAAGGTTTAGGATTGATATGCTCTTCCTTTTCCAGTTCCTTGAGATGGTTTATTAGTTTGTTTATTTGTGAACTTTCTGTCTTTTCAACGTGAGTATTTAATGCTATTAGTTTTCCTCTCAAGAATGCTTTTGCTGTAATCCCACAGATTTTGATAACTTATGTCCCTGTTATCACGTAGTTAAAAGAATCTTTTGATTTCCATCTGGATCTCCTCCTTGACCCAACAGTCGTTCAGCAATAGATTGTTTAATTTTCATGACTTTGTGAAGTGGTGAGTGTTTCTGTTGGAATTGATCTCTAATTTTTATACCACTGTGGTCTGAGAAGATACATGGTATAATTTCTATTTTTTTAAATTTGTTGAGATCTGATTTGTGGTATAGGATGTGACTGATTTTAGAGAAAGGTCCATGAGCTGATGAGAAGAATGTATATTCAGCTTTGTTTGAGTGGAATGTTCCATATATGTCTGTTAAACTCATTTGTTCTCTCTGTTTATGTCCATTGTTTCGTGGCTTATTTTCTGCTTGGAAGATCTGTCCAGTTCAGTAAGTGGGGTGTTGAAATCCTTTGCTACTATGACATTACTGTTTATCATGTTATTTAGATCAAATGCTTTGTGTATCTGGGAGCTCCTGTGTTTGGTGCATAAGTATTAAGAATTGTTAAGTTTTTTTGTTGGATTTTTCCCTCCACCATTATATGGTGACCATCTTTGTTTTTCTTTACATTTGCTGTTTTAAAGTTTATGTTACCTGTTATAAAAGTAGCTACCCCAGCTCTCTTTTGGTTTCCATTTGCCTGGAAGTTTGTTTTCCAACCCTTAACCTTCAGTCTGAAATCATCTTTGTGGGTAAGATGCATTTCCTGGAGACAGCAGATATTTGGCTTATATTTTTTTATCCACTCAGCCAGTCTATGTCTCTTCAGTGGACAATTCAAACCTTTCACATTTATTGAGAGAATTAATATCTGGGGTAGATTTCTGTTCACACTATTGGATAAATTCTTATTGTTTTGTTTTACCTCTCAAGCCATTGTGGAATAAGTGTTCTGGATTTTAACTCTTGAGTGATTTCACTTTGGTGGGTGTCTATTGCGCTGTTCAGTGTGTATGTAGGTCTGAATACTTCCTGCAGGGCAGGTCTGGTCTTCGCAATTCCATCAGTCATTGGTTGTCTTGGAAAGTCTTTATTTCTCCTTCATAAATGAAGCTTAGTTTTGCCAGGTAAAGAATTCTAGGTTAGCCATTATTTTGTTTTAGATGATTGAGAATGGGTCCCCAGTTCCTCCTGGCTTGCAAGGTTTCAGTTGAGAAATCTATAGTTAGTCTGTTAGGTTTTTCTTTGTAGGTTACCTGCTGTTTTTGTCTTATTGCTGGAAGGATTGCCTCTTTCGTATTTACTTTAGCCAGCCTAATAACTATGTGAAATGGTAATTGCCTTTTCACATTGAGTCTCCCAGGAGTTATGTGTGCTTCTTATACCTGGATATCTAGATTTCTTGTCAGGTCAGGCAAGTTTTCCTCCATTATTACAAGAAATAGATTTTCCAGCCCTTGTGTATTTTCTTCTTCTCTTTCCAGGATGCCTATAAATTTTATGTTTGATTTCTTTACATACTCCCACATTTCTTATATGTTTTGTTCATGTCTCTTGCTTCTGAGTTCTTTTTCTTCATCCAATTTGTTTAGCACATAGACATTATCTTCAAGCTCTGAGATTCTTTCCTCTTGCGTGATCCACCCTATTTTTAAGGCTTTCCACTGCGTTTTGTAGTTCCTTGAATGACATCCATTTCCAGTATTTCTGTTTGGTTCTTTTGTAACACTTTAATATCATTAGAGAATTTTTCATTCATTTGCTGTATTGTTCTTGTGGCTTCTTTGTGTTGGATTTCTATTTTCTCTTCAGTTCCATTGAGTTTTCTTACAATCCATATTCGGAATTCTTCCTCTGTCATTTTAATCATTTCTTTTTAGTTGGTATCTGTTATTGATCTGTTGAGTATCTAATGATTTCTTTTGGGGATGACTTTTTGTTCTGATCTTTTATGTTTCCTGTTTCTTTCACTGATTCTTTCTCAGCAGGCTTCTTGGTCAAGAACTGGGAGTGCTAGGACTGGTTTATGCCCTATCTCCATGTCCCCAAGGATCATTGCTTGACAGTGCTGGGAGAGGCGTGCTGGTCCTGTATTTCTTTAGGGGTATTTTAGCAAGTTGGGTTACCTCTGACCTGTTGTCTTCACCTCTTGTCAATGGATACTAGTGAGTGCTCCCCCAGTTTAAGCTCCAATCTAGTGAATTGCACTTGTGTGTATGACTCCACTGCTCTCTAATAGCTTGAGATGGAAGGCACTGTATTCAGCTATGGGGTTACACTCTCTGTCATTGATTGCAGTTTGCATGGAGGAGCCAGTTATCAAGGTAATTTGATGTCTCTGCAGTAGGCTCTCATGCCCCAAATGGGGTATACAAATGCCCCGATCTTTGGGAGGGACCTTGCCACTCCTGAGGGTTGCTCGGACCCTGTTCCCTGTTAAGGTGTGAGTAGAAGCAAGATAGATTGCAGCTAGTGCACGCAAGCCTGGATGTGTGTGCTTCCATGGTTGCTTGACCTGCCGCTAGGGGGAGCCGCTAATATGTTATTCAGCGTGCTTTCACCACAGTTGGAAGGCTGATGATGATGGGAGGGATCAATTGGTACAATTGTTGAGATCTCTGGCCAGATTTTTCCTTCCCTGTCCACAAACCCCAGTGTTGGTGGCCACCCGGACCAGGAGAGCAAGCCCTCGGGTTATGTTCTCATTAGATAACCTAAACCAATCCAGTGGGCTGAATCAATAGGTCACCGACTATTTTTCAGCACCAAAGTCCCACAATTTCATGCCAGCTGCACAGAGAAAGCGCTTCTCTTGCTTCTCCTCACCTCCAAGGGCAGAGGCCCCCCACCCCAGCACCCTGTGAGAAAGTCTCTAGACCGGGTGAGGGGTGTTGCCTGAAACTCCTGTGCACCAGCAGCATCTCTGGGCTGGGGACCCCCATGATGGCGGCCACCTGCCCCTGGAGAGCTAGTGTTGGGGGTGACCACTTAGGAGTTGGCAGATGCTGGTCCTGTGGACTGAATTAACAGGCCACCAGCTGTCACCTCTGCATCACAGTCCCGCAGTCTCAAGTCTGCTTCGCAGAGGGTCCTACTCTTTTTGTCCCACCCTGAGGTGGCTGAATCATCAGCGGTTTCCAGTGACAGAGCCCCTTTTTCGGCATTTACCTCCTGTGTTCTGGTTCCGCTGACCACCAGAGGCAAGGTGCCTCTCTCTAAACTCCCTCAAACAGTTTGTACTTGCAGGAAGTAACCACTCAGACCAGTCCCTCCCCGACCCAGTGTGGTCCCAGCACAGAGCACTGGAGAGTTCAAAATGTTTCCCGCTATTGTCTCCTCTCCACACAGCCTGTTGTCCCATGCCACAACTTGGCACCAACTTCAGGCGCACCCCTGTCTGAGTGGGTGTGGAGGTCTGTGGGGGAGCCAGGCCTCCTCCTGTGGGTCAGATCACACTGTGCTGGATGGCTGGCTGCGCCCTCCTGCGCTCTATTCCCTATTGTATGTCTCGCACTCTCCAGTCTTTGGGAATGTATCTCCCTTTCACCTTTTTTTTTTTTTTTCCTGCACTGTGTGTCTGTCCCACACTGTTTCTTTGCAGATTCGCAAGGCTGCTTTTGTGGGGGAGTGGTCCACTCATGTGTAGCTGTCCGAGTTCTTCACCTCCTTCTCTGGGAGCAGTGAGCCAGGATACCATGACTTTTTTCCATTTTTTCCTCTCTATTCATCTTTCATAACTGAAATTCTATACTAGGTGGTTAACAACTCCCCATTTTCCCTTCCCCCAGTCTCTGGCAACCCCCACTTTATTCTTTGGTTCTATGAGTTTGACTTTTTTAAATGTCTTGTATAAGTGGAATCATGTAGTATGTGTGCTTCTGTGACTGGCTTATTTCACTTAACATAATACCCTCAAGGTTCACATATTTTTACATATTACATAATTTCCTTGTTTTTTAAGGCTGAATAATATTCCACCCTCTCTCTCTCTCTCTCTCTCTCTATATATATATATATATACACACACACACACACACACACACACACACACACACACACACCATTTTTTATCCATTCATCTGTTGATAGACATTTAGGTTGTTTTCACATCTTTGCTATTGTGAATAATGTTGCAGTGAACATAAGAGTACATATCTCTTCACAATCCTGATCCTGGAATACATACCCAGAAGTGGGATTGCTGGATCATATGATAATTCTATTTTTAATTTTTTGAAGAACTTTTATACTGTTTTCCACAGCGGTTGCACCATTTTGCATTTCTACCAACAGCATACCAGGGTTCCAGTTTCTCCACATCCCTTAGACACCTGTCTTCATTTTTGTTTTTTTGATAATAGCTATCCTAACAGGTATATGGTGATATCTCATCATGATTTTGATTTGCATTTCCCAGATAGTTAGTGACATTGACCATCATTGCATATACCTGTTGACCATTTGTATATCCTCTTTGAAGAAATGTCTGTTCAAGTCCTTATCCCATTTTTTAACAAAACTCTGTGTTGATCTTTTGAAAAGATAAAAAAAAATTGATAAACCTTGAGCTAGACTAAGAAGAAAAGAGAGGAAGACTAAAATAAAATCAGAAATGAAAAATGAGGTATTACAACTGATATGACAGATATAAAAAGTGTCATAAGAGACTATTATGAAGAATAATTTGCCAACAAACTGGATACTCTAGAAGAATTGAATATATTCCTAGAAACATACAACTTACCAAGATTGAATTATAAATAAATAGAAAATCTAAACAGAATCATAACTAGTAGTAAGATTAAATCAGTAGTCAAAAACCTCCTAACAGCCAGGTGAGGTGGCTCATGCCTATAATGCCAGGTAATAGCGAGGCTGAGGCAGGAGGATGGCTTGAAGCCAGGAGTTCAAGACCAACCTGGGGGACAGAGCAAGATTCTATCTCTTAAAAAAAATCAATTAAAAACAATGCAATGAAAACCTCTTACCAAAGAAAAGCACACTTCTCTGTTTTAAGGGATTTTTCACATTAATTATCCTAGTTGTCCTGACAACAAATCTTATCAATAATATAGAAATTTGAATAGCATTAAATAATTGAATTTTAGAGACCTAGAGATTATCTGTCTGTTTCAGTAGCATCAGAATCACTTGGAGGATTTGTTAGAACACAGATTATTGTGCTTCAAACCCAGGATTTCTGATTCAGTAGGTAATTTGTATTTTTTAAGCTT
This sequence comes from Avahi laniger, assembly GCA_963575035.1. NCBI lineage: Eukaryota > Metazoa > Chordata > Mammalia > Primates > Indriidae > Avahi > Avahi laniger. The sequence goes on from CAUYSK010066820.1 coordinate 10,700, forward strand.
CTAGTTGATGCTGCTCCTACAAATGAGACCTTACTCGCCCCTGTTGTCTACTGATCTATTGCAGTTTCCTTATTCACGGCTAATAAAATGGAGCCCCAAAAAGGATAAATAACACACTTCAAACAAGCTAGAGAAAGAACTAGATCTGAGGCTTAGTTTATTGAATCTCAGTTCATTGCACTTTCCAATCTATTACACTGTGTTCCTCTGTTCTGTAATCCGATTACTCATATGTGCTGGTTAAGAAAGTTACCAGCTACACCAAAGACATTCTCGTTCTGACTAACTGAACTAATCTCCCAGAATCTTGTCATATTAACCTTAAAAGCCTATAGAGACTTTAGAATCTATGATAAAGAAATCAATCAGACAAACAAATATTTAAACAATGATATCTCTTATAACATTATTTATATTAATAATAAACTTGGCTACAACAAAAATGTGCCATCATAGAGGATTGATGAAATAAATAACACAATAGAATGTAACATGATAGAATGTTATACATCCATAAAAAATGAATTTTTCAAATAATTTTTAATCACATGATTATGACAAAAAAAGTCTTGATTTGAAATAGCACAGTAAATGATCCTAGTTTTATAAGGATCATTTTATTTAAAATATGTAACACATAATATATAGCATAGCTTGGTAAAATACTCAGAGAGGTTAACAATGATGATAGGGTTATGAATTAGTTTTATAATGTTCTGGTCCATATCTTGTCCAATAACTTTAAAATTTTTATTTAAAAAGATGTATTAGGAGTTCTGGAGATAGCTGATGGTGATGATTGCATAACAATATGAATGTGCTTAATAACATTGACTGTGCAGTTAACAATTGTTAATATGGCAAATTTTACATTATTTGTACTTTACCACAATAAAAAAGAATGAGAAAAAAGATATATTAAGAGAGAAGTAGAAGGAAAATATTTTAAGCTCAAGAAATCCATAGATCTCTCCCTAGTTCAGTTCACAGAGTTAGGCTCGGATGTGAAGTTTCCTTTATCTGAGTAGCTCAGGGCTAGCTTCTTTAAAATTCTAAGTCTGTACCTGAATCTTTGAATCTGGTCAGTTCAGTTTCATTTTCACTTTTTTGTTTTCCTATGTGTATTTAACCACCTATATCCATTTTCCTAACATTGGATATGGTGCTCATTCAATAGATTACCAAATTATGCCTATGGTTAGATTGGCTATTACGCTCTACTTCATGGAAACAATGAGAAAGGCTAAGACATGGTTCCTTGTCTTGGATGTCTCATAGTATGGTGGAAAAGACAAAATAAACCCATCTAATAATAGTACAAGGTAACATGCACTTAAGTATTTGGATGTATTCAGGGATGGCTTCATGGACATGTGACCTGTGCAGTTGCACAGGGCTCCCCTCCCAGAAGACCGTCTGCTTAGTTTAATGGTCTACTCTCACAGTCTTGAAATTCTTAATAATTTTATCTTTAAATGTATGCTTTGTGGATGAAGATCAATGGGACAATGGAACATGCAGGTAGACTGCTTATGTAAGAACTTCAACATACAAATTTGGGGGATTACACAAACATCCAATCCATAACACCTTCTAATCTATTTAAAATGTAACCACCTTTTCCTAACAGTTCTTATCTCCTTTTCTGTATTACTTTTTTCCTTGGTGCTTATTTCTATCTAATATATTATAATTACTTATTATATCTGATATAATTATTTATCATATAAAGTCTGTCTCTACCAAAGAAAGTAAATTCTATGAAGGCAGAAATTTTTGTCTTTTTTATTCACTATTATATTTCCTATGCCTAAAGCAGAGCATAGAACACACATAGTAAGCCCTCGATACTATAAATATTTGTTAATTGAATGTCTGCAGGCTGTAGTGGGGAAGCCTGGTTATTTGGAAAGCTAGAGTAAAGTAAACTTCTAGCCAGTGATACCTCCTTTTCTAATTAGGAAAGTCCTAATTAACTGTGTGGTGAATTATTTACCGTAAACTAAATTAATATCTTATTATAGAAGCCCTTAAGTTTAATCTAACTTTGTACCAAAGTGTATTTCTGAAATAGTAGCAGCTTGTAATTTATATTTACTTAAAATGTTTGGATTTTTTTCCAGGTAGGCAAGATGAAAAGTAGAGTCATAAAAAATAATAGTACACTGTTGGAAAAACTTAAAACTTAAATAAACCTAATGAACAGAATATAATCAAAGGATTTTTTACTACAAATGAGTAGTAACACAGCAACTATTTTGGCAAGGGCAACTTACTGAGAATCTCATTTTGATGCTGACAGCTTATGTGCAACAGCTATGAGTAAAACAGCTTCCAAAATGTGGATTTCCTGTCTTTTTAACCTACTGCTGGCTATCTCTAAATCAAAGATGCAAAGTATTTATACTTAGAAAAGTGTTTTCGTGGCAGGTAGTTATAAAAATGTTTTACAGTGTAGCAGGATCAATCCTAGATGAATTCTAATTAAATCATTCTCCATAGCTTTTGGCATTATTTTTTCTTCATGGGGGATTGAGGGAAATGTTCTTTTATACATTGACCCTTAGAACAAAACATCTAAACCTCCACTCTCCTATCCTCTTCCGTTACCCTTATGGCAGGGGTCTGCAACCTATGGTGAGTTGTATAATTATTTCAGTATATATTATAACATAATAATAATGAAATAAAGTGCACAATCAATGTAATGCACTTGAATCATCCCCAAACCATCCTCTTTAAAACTATGTTCTGTGAAAACAGGCCCTGGTACCAAAAAGGTTGGGGACCACCGCCTTAGAGGATATTGACAGGTTTCTTAGTTTTAAGGTGGATTTATAAACACAACTGAGATGTTAGATCATCCAAGGGTATTTTTTTGAATTTGATAAATTTTAAGTAATTTAAATTATATACTTAAGTACTTAATTACATACTTAAGTACTTTCTAAGTGATTATATTGTTATGCTACCTTTCCCTTTTCGAGTCTCTGTCACATGTATACCCTTGAGGTATATCAGCCTGAGCTAACACACTCTCTGCATTGACGTCAAAGGACAGAGGAAAGGAAGGGCTATTAGGGCACTGCTTAGGGAAGAAGAGCCTGGAAACGTCCAAAGGTCATTATAGCCCAAGTTCCCACCTAGGCTTTATAGTATATTGTCCTCCAAGACTGGTGAAAATCACCCATAGGTAATAATCTGGCATGGATATTCAACTTTGGAGAATCCAGGTGAGTTAAACTCTTTTTCAGTATAAAGATGCATAAGCCTGCCTAAGAGCTGAAGGTAGTCATTTTGGTTTTTTTATACAATTAAAATTGTTAACATGAACTCTAGATATTGAAATTTTATGAAATTTATTCTGAGTGTTCAATTTCAGAAGAAGAAAGAAAAACCATTTTCTAGCAAATGAGCCTATGAAATAAGAAAATGAAATCACATGGTGTGATTATTTTTTCAGTTGAAGTTATTTTAGCTAATAAAAATTACACATTTTTAAAAATTTTCTTTTTAAAAAAATTTTAGGAGGACTGTATAGTATAATGAAAGAATCCTAGATTAGGAATCAGAAAGCCTAGCTTCCTATCTCTAAACTAACTTGCTATGTGACCTAGCCCAAGTCTTAGAATTTTTCTGGGTCTGTTTTTTTACTAATATAATGAGAGGATTTGACAAGTTGATGTCTTAGGTTCCTTTCAGACCTAACATTCTATAATTCTAAGTTATTGCAACAGATAAACTCATAAATCTATTAATTTATATACATTGATACAATATTATGACACTTGGTATAAATTATCATAATATAAAACTTTCATTGTCCATATATACTTTAGAAAAAAATTTCATGTGCCAGTGATATGAAATTGTTTTTATAGGTACATTCCTCTCATTGAAGGGAGCTGTACTAACATTCTCCTGTATGGACCGAACTGGCGGATTAATGCAACCTCCATATGAAGTTTGGAGGGATCCAAACAATATAGATGAAAATGAAAAATCTTGGAGAAGAAAAGTGGTCATCAACTCATCCTCTGCATCCCAGGAAGTAGGATATCATCAGTATACAGTAATCTGCTCAGAAAAACAAGCCAAAGTCTTTTCACTGCCTTCTCAGACTTGCCTTTATGTTCATAACATCACCGAGACATCTTTTATACTGCAAGCAGATGTGGTAGTCATGTGTAACAGTGCCTGCTTGGCATGTTTTTGTGCTAATGGACATATCATGATAATGAGGTACTTGCCTTCTTTATAAATTATTTGATAATCAAAACAGTGCCAGCAAGGTACAATTCTGAAAAGTATATGTATAATGTGCAAGATGTTATCAATGAGCAACCTGAGATCATTGTTTTATTATGTTTGTGGATGTTTTAGTGTTCAATTTAATAAGAGTTTTGGTTTTTTGCTAAAAATGCTTGGCATTGTGAATGAAATACATATTTTAATTAACATCAAGGAATCTAAGAAAAGAATGATTTCTCGGTCATTCATATATTCATTCAACAAACATTTATTGAGCATATATTATCTCCCAGATGCTATATTAGGCACAGGAAATAAAAGATGAATAAGCTAAAATGAAAAGAAGTTAACTGTTACTTTTACTATGTTTGATACTTCACCCAAGAATTTGACAGACAGAATTTTATTTGATCCTTACAGCTTCTCTAGGATACAGTAAAATAAAATATTATTTTCATCTTCTATTTTACACATTAATAAATTAAAGTTACATAATTTTTCTGGAGTTGCAAGTCTAGGAAAAATGAGGCTAGCACTGAACAGTACACTAAAAGTCATCAGACACTTTAAAAATAAAGTATCAGGGCCAGGCACGGTGGCTCACACCTGTAATCCTAGCACTCTGGGAGGCCGAAGCAGGCGGATCGTTCTGAGCTCAGGAGTTCGAGACCAGTCTGAGCAAGAGTGAGACCCCATCTCTACCAAAAATAGAAAGAAATTAATTGGACAGCTAAAAATATATATAGAAAAAAATTAGCCCAGCATGGTGGCGCATGCCTGCAGCTACTCGGGAGGCTGAGGCAGGAGGATCGCTTGAGCCCAGGAGTTTGAGGTTGTTGTGAGCTAGGCTGACACCACGGCACTCTAGCCAGGGCAATACAGTGAGACTCTGCCTCAAAAAAAAAAAAAAAATTATCAGCTAAGATATTTCATTCTACTTTTAGTGAAATTAAATAAAATTTGTAAGATGAAAGAATAATTACCTAGTGATTTCATTAATTCAGCAAATAGTTAATAAACATATACTATGAAGAAGTATCTTACCTAGTTCCAAAAATCATTGACGTAGTTCAGCATTATGCTAGGCCTGGGAAGGATATAAAAATTAGTAAATCATGGTCCTAACCCTTAAGAAGTTTACTGCCTAATTGTTGAGATAAAACAGGTTCACAAGTAATTATAACACAAAGAAAATATAAATTTCAACAGAGAAAATACAGGATTGAATTTTCTAGTCACAAACTAAATCCCTGGAATTCAAGGTCACAGGATAGTTGAACATGTATTATAAAAGAAAAGTTATTGGGAGGAAAGTAACCTGGAGAGATAGATTAAAGCAAATTGTTGAGGACCTTGAATGTCAGGCTAAGAGTTTGACATTACTCAATTAATAGGAAATGGGATTTTAAACCAGGTAATTAACCTTCTCTAGCTATGCGTTAAGAAATACACATGGAGGGAGAGTTGGGATAGGCTTTTGAACTGAAGTGGTAGCTATATAGAAAGCAAGGAGGGAACAAATATGAGGGATAACGGAAGGAAACTTACTGAATACAAAGCTGATTGCTTATGAATGGTAATGTAGGTTGTTAAATTTGGGGTCAAAAGAGAACTTAAAGGTTAAAAAAATTTTTTTGGAACCTGAATTAACAGTAAAACCATTAACATATAGCAAAGTCAGAAATATTTGGAAAAGCTGATAATGAGAAGTTTGGGAAGAAATTGAGAATGAATATTTGAAATTTGAGGTGCTTAAAAGCCAACCAGCAGAAGTTCAGCAAGCAATTTAAGGTCTGGGCTCTTAAACAAATATAGGCAGAAGATCCAGTTTGGAAGTTGTCTATGTAAATACATTAATAAAAATTACAACAATGAATGAGGTCATCAAAAAAGATAGTATAAAAAGAAATGAGAAATATATTGAGCTGAGAATAGAAGCTTGGGGGTATCTCTACATTTACGTGGTGAAAGAAAGAAGAGGATCCAACAAAGGAGACTGAGGAGTCATTAGGAAGATAGGAAAAGGACCAGAATGGATTAACTTCTTGAAAGAAAAAGGAGAGAAGAATATCAAAACAAAGGAGGTAGTCAATAGATAGTAAAATATAGCAGAGTATATATTTAGGTATAAGAAAAAACACTAGATCTTGCAACTAGTAGGACATTAATGATCTTTGAGAAAGCAAATCTTAGTAGCACAGTGGAGGCAAAAGCTAATTTTAAAGGGGACAAGAATAGAATCAGTGGTATGGACAGAGGTTGGCAAACGATAACCCACAAACCAAATCTACTCACATGCCCCCATCTGATTTTGTACAGCCTGCAATCTTAGAATGGTTATTATTCTTTTAAATAGTTGAAAAAAATCAAAGACAAGAAGATTTCATGATACTTGAAAATTGTACTAAATTCAAATTTCAATGTCCATAAATAAAACTTTTTGGAACACAGCCACACCCACTTGTCTATATATTGACGGGGGCTGCTTTTCCACTACAGGAGAGAGTTGAGTAAGTTGCAAGAGAGGCTATATGGCTTATGAAGCCTAAAATATTTACTATCTGGCCCTTTATCCCTGGTATAGATTATTCTCTCAGGAAATTTTCCGGTAAAAAGAGAGATGAGAGACAAGAAAGTAGTTCAAGAGTGAAACTAGGTTTCGAGAGTGATTTGTTTTTATTGTTTTTTTATTTTTTTGATAGGAGAGACAAAAGCAGATTTGTAAGCCAAGGAAAAGTAGTGAAGGAGAAAGTTTTGAAAAAAATAAAAGCAATTATTTTATGGTTTGTTCATTCTCTCATATATTTCTGATTCTTTCTCTTTATCTGGTTTTCCCTTTCTCAGACTATTTTTAGAAATTTCCAATGAAGATCATTTCAGTCTTGTTTGAAAATGATTTAACTCCTAAACATTCCTTAGTTTTGAAAAAAAAAAAAGTGTATTTGAAAAAAAAAGATGTATCTCACACTTACACCTCCCCCTCCCCTAAGCTAGCATTTAGTCACTCAAATTTTGTTTTACATTATTAAACTGTTATGTCACAATTGGAATTTCAGCTTGTTAGTGATTATTTACCCTGCGTTTGCAAAATGTTAATGTTTTTTGATTTCTCAAGTGATATTATATATATTATACCTCCCAATTAACTTCTATTTAAATGAATATGTACTACCATTGATATTTATGGAGAGAGATTTCTTGAGAAATGAAAAAATAAGATTTTTAAAAGCAACAGTAGTCATTAAGACAGTCATCTGTCTTTCTTTGTCCTTTGTAAAAGCTGCTTTACTTGATAAAGGCTACTTTGATATTATGTCATAGTAGAAGCTCGTCCTATATTCCTGAGGATCTGCAGAAATATTTGAAAAGGAAATGTTTGGACATGATTTTAGTAGTACATATATAAAGTGTGGATAGGAAATAATGGTATGTACTGTGCTGTGTGTCTTGAAGAAAGGAATTCCACAAATTAGCATGCCCCTGGCCTTGTTCATTTTCCCATGCTAGGTATATTTCCAGGATCTTTTCGGACCCTATCAAAATGCAACTGCCTGAGCCCAGGCTTCTCAAATGCTGGTTTTCTGATAGATGGCAGGCAGCTAATGATTGCTTAGGTCCTAAGTACCCAGACCTAAAAAAGCAAGTTTGCAAGTAGAGACAGCTGCAAGAGGCTTATGTGTATGTGAATTCTCAAATTTGTCTCTAACAGCCATTTTTTGTGAGAACCACCTTTAGTTATCTGACTCAACTTCTTTACTGAAGTGTCTTGCATAAAAGAGGATTTTTTTTTCCACCATTAAAAGAAATTGTTTCCTAGCACTTAACAATTTACTTGCTCTTTCCCTTTTCCTACCTGAAGTGATTACATAATTTTTCTTTTCTTTTCTTGGCTTACTTTTATTATACAACATAGACAATGTAGCCAATCAGAAATGTCAGTTGAAACCCCTTCCTCAACCCCACCCATTAATTTGACTGACTCTATCACGGAAGGCTGTTGAAATGGGTTTGTTTTAGACTCATATCTTAAGGAGTTTACTTACCTGAAGTGCTATAACAGATAATCTTTTATATCTTTTTTAGCCATATATCAACTGCTCGATAGCCACAAGTGGTAAAGTGGCTACCGTACTGGTCAGCACAGTGCTCGAACATCATGAAAAGCTTATTCCGATAGCACAAATTTCAGGTCCTATTTTATATGGTAAACTTCTAGGGCTCAAAGTATAGTTACAAACTACTTTGATAAGAGAAATCACTACTTTTTTTCCCCAAGGTACTGGTTTTATGATCTAGGATAATTTGAAATCATTGTGCACACTTAGAATCAGTAGAATGGTCTCAAAACTTGAGATTTAATTACAAGTTTATCTTTTTCTTTTGGCATTAGAGGTGTGATTAAAAAGCAATGAAATTGGTTTTCTTCAGTGGTTTTTAAAACTGGTCCTAACAACAGTATCCAAAGAGACATTCTGATGAATATTTTAGCAAAGTTATTAGCTACAGGAGTAGGATAAGACACTTCAGATGTGTGGTATTCATTTGGATGTGCAAATTATGATCTATTATTTATAATTTATTTTCATTCCCTTACAGCCTGAGCCATGTTTATTTATTAATCATGCCTTTAATGCATTTGCCCTAAGTTATAGGTAATTTTCATTTCCTGTGTATAGAGTGAGTAAAGGAGTAGGGATCGAAGCCACTCAATTCCTGGACACAGTGAAGTGGACCCACTGCACATCTCTGTCAGTGCATGACATCCTCAGACTTAGGAGTTCTGCCCTAAAAAGAGACAATAGACCAAGTATGCACTCAGACACTTTCTAGCTATGATGTTTCTGACAAAACCAAAGGTGATAATCATATTGTAGATACCTATGAAATGCTGCAAAAACTGCCCCTGAAATTGCTGGCAACTGCATTTAATCCTTCAAGGACATTTGCTAAGCATCTTCATGGATTATGATAGAAAAACTGTTCCCATGATTTTTTTGTGTATGTGATTTTATGTGAAAACCTAGTTTATTACCACCGAAACGTCAAGAGGATAAAAAGAAACAACCATAATGAGATGGTATTAGAATTACTATTTTTATGTAAGGATCTGCTTCTAACAACTTGAATGTGAAATGTGGCTTCCCTTTTTTCCATTCAGCCTACCTAGTCTTCGCCCAATGTTGGATGTTAATTATTTGCCACTGACAGACATGAGGATAGCACGAACATTTTGTTTTACCAATGAAGGACAGGCGTTATACCTCGTCTCTCCTACTGAAATTCAGCGGTTAACGTACAGCCAAGAAATGTGTGATAATCTACAGGTAGGTCAGGAAGTGCATTTCCTTTGGACATGGTTGTTAAAACAGAATAAGAGATATCTAAAAGCTAAAATATTAATAGGTCAGATAATAAATATGACCTTCCTAGAACAAGTTTTAAATATATGTTCTTCATTGTGACCCTACGGACTTCTAGTGTGGTTTTAGATATGCAAAGAAATAATAAGAGGGATAAAATGTGAAGATCATCTTTGTTTGTTAATCTTTTTGTTTGTGGAGAATCTTCTGAAAGATTATAAACTCTCGGCCAGGCATGGTGGCTCACGCCTATAATCCTAGCACTCTGGGAGGCCGAGGTGGGCAGATCATTCTGAGCTCAGGAGTTCGAGACCAGCCTGAGCAAGAGCGAGACCCCGTCTCTACTAAAAATAGAAAGAAATCGGCCAAACAACTAAAAATAGAAAAAAAAAAATTAGCCGGGCATGGTGGTGCGTGCCTGTAGTCCCAGCTACCTGGGAGGCTGAGGCAGGAGGATCGCTTGAGCCCAGAAGTTTGAGGTTGCTGTGAGCTAGGCTGATGGCACGGCACTCGCCCCAGGCAAGACAGTGAGACTCTGTCTCAAAAAAAAAAAAAAAAAGAAAAAAAAGATTATAAACTCTCCTCCCAGGTGGGAAATATGTATGTACACACAAAAATTTTGCCTACAGTTCAGGGAGTTCATGGGCTTCTCTGAGAAAAACTTAATTATGATTAAGTGCCACACAAAATAAAGATATATCCTATGGGTGAGAATTGAGCATTTGTCTTTCATAGTAGCAGTAAGCATAGCCTAGAAACAAGATAGATATAAAAGTGTATCAAACCTTGGTAAATAAGAATGGTCACATTCTTTTAAAAGCTCATCTTAGAGATTTAACTGGTTAAACACCCTTATTTTACTTTTTTTTTTTTTTGTGTGGAGACAGAATCTCACTCTGTTGCCCGGGCTAGAGTGCCATGGCATCAGTCTAGCTCACAGCAACCTCAAACTCCTGGGCTCAAGCGATCCTCCTGCCTCAGCCTCCCAGGTAGCTGGGACTACAGGCACGCGCCACCATGCCCGGCTAATTTTTTTTTTTCTATTTTTAGTTGTTTGGCTGATTTCTTTCTATTTTTAGTAGAGACGGGGTCTCGCTCTTGCTCAGGCTGGTCTCGAACTCCTGACCTCGAGCTATCCTCCTACCTCAACCTTCCAGAGTGCTAGGATTACAGGCGTGAGCCACCGCGCCCAGCCTAACACCCACATTTTACAAATAAGAAAACTAAAATCCATTCATTATAATACAAAGGTTAAGAGTGTAAGCTCTGAAATGAGTTGTATTTTGGCTCCCCCATTTGTGTGACTTTGGGTATTTTACTTACCTGCATGCTCTACCTCGTCAGAATTGAGTAAGAAATTCATATAAAGCACTGAGCACAGTACCTGGAATATAGTAAGTTTTTAAAGACAAATAATAAATATCATTATTATCATTCCACAAATATTTATTCAGCTTTTATTATATGCCTGGTACTTGGCTAGACTCTAGGAACACAATAAAAAACAAGATACAAGTCCCTATGTGCTAGTGTGGAGAGAGAGAAGTAAACAGACAACCACAGTACTCTGTGGAAACTGCTGTATATGGCTGTGCCGGTGCTGGGGAGACAGACGTCTGGGTTGATGGAGCAGGAGGCAGGTGGTAGTTAGAGAAGCATTATGGGCACAACTGACTTCTGAAGGCTAGGTAGGAATTATCGAGGTGAATGGATGGCTGGGGATGAAAAAAGTGAAGATAGTCTGGACAGAAGTAGTGGCATGCGAAAGCTTCAGAGTTAAGGAAACTGCCAAGAAAGTGCAGAATCTGGAAGTGAAAAGTGCTGGAGGATTCGTCAGGAGCAGATCTTGGAGCCCCTTGCAAGCTCCTTAAGGGATCTAGCATTTATCCTAAGGGCAGTAAGAAGTCACTGAAAAGTTTTAGCAGATTTGTTTATTAAGACAAATATTCTGGTTGTAGTATGGCAATTGGTTTTGAGGAAGCAAGACTGAAGGTAGGGAGAGCAATTAGAAGGCTTTTTGAAATAATTAAGGCCAAAAATTACAATGTTTTAAAATAAGGGAGCCAATAGTGAAGACGGAGAAAAGTTAGAAGATGCATTAGCTATAAAGTGTAATCACTTGGATTTGAGGGTTATTTGATATAAAAATAAGAGAAAGGAAGGAATTAATATTATTCCTGGGTTTCTTGCTTGGGAAACTAAACAGTGCTGCCATTCCCAAAGAGAAGGGCTTCAGGAGGAAAAGCACAGGTCTAGTACATAGAGTTGAGGGGAGATGATGAAGTTAAAGTCATACAGGAAGTTCATCGACAAACTGATAGGAGATCACAAATCACCTGACTGTTGGTCTAAGTTCCTTCCCCCACACTGATGTTTCTGAAAGTTTGATCTGCTTTAGAAAGACCTGGAAAACAAGGTCTGATAAAAATACAACCAGAGCACATCCATGTAAATTCAGATTTAGTACATATGGAATGCAGCCTGAAAGTATGCATTTCTTCTTTTAAATTATTTCTGGTAGAGTCTTGCTATGTGTTGTCCAGGCTGGTCTCAAACATCTGGCCTTAAGTGATCCTCTGGGCTCGGCCTCCCATAGTGCTGGGATAACAGACATGAGCTACTGCACCAGTCTTGCATTTCTAACAAGATATTTCTCCAGTCATTCTAAGGCTCACCAAATAGTGAGAACAATTGTACCTCACCATATAGTAGCTGCCTATTTTGACTCATTTAAATTACCTTGAACCATTTCATTAACTTTGAACTTGGTATAAAAATAAGTCCAACCTTCTTCCACATACCACCAAAGGCTTCCTATTTCATAGAAACCACATTTGATTCAGGGAAGGGAACCAGGATAGGAGAGAGGCTCTGGTAACTGAAAGAGGATCAGAAGTGCAGATTGGTAGTTATTGATCATAGGTGGAAATTAATACTAAGGTGAATATATTAGCTTCCCATGCTTTCTAATAATGAAAGGGAGAAGAGTGGAGGACAGAAAAAAAGAGAAATTTTCGGATGTCAGTTACTAGAGAGGGGAAGGAAAAGGAGATGAAGAAAAATGCCAGAGACAGAACTGTGAGCAAAGTAAAAATCATCAGGAAAATATATGGAAAACAGACTTTTTTTCATGATGTGTTCTAACATACCACAGTGTTACCTTTTCGTTTATTAATTTGCTTTTTAGTTTTTCTAATGCTTTTTTGTTTTAATTTTGTGCAGGACATGCTAGGAGATTTGTTTACTCCCGTAGAGACACCAGAAGCTCAAAATAGAGGATTTCTCAAGGGACTGTTTGGTGGAAGTGGACAAACATTTGACAGAGAAGAGCTCTGTGAGTAAACTCCTGATCATAAAAATATATCTCAAAATAGGCCTGTTTTTCTCTCTCTCTCTGTGTATGTGTGTAATAATGTAATATGTGATCTCAAACTCTAGGTTATTTTTTACTTTTATCTTAAAATTTGAATATTTCCTTGTGTACCATAAAAATTATTTCTGTTTACCAAACATGAATAAAATTGGTCACTTCATATTGGGGAATAATTTAACAAGAATGATATATGTAATTCATACAAATAAAGAGCAAGCTAATAAATATCTCATTTGCAGGTAAACCATACCTGCATAACAAGCTGAAGGTATTTCAATTATTAAAGTCTAGAAGAAATTTTTTTTAATCTGCCTGCCTTTAATCACTGCTAGGAAACCAATTCTTTATTCAGAATTCAAGGGTTATCAGTGCTACAGAATAAATTACTTTAACAATCTACCAGTGAGACTTTGATAAACAATAATTGAAAAGCAGTAAGAAGATACTAGGAAACAATTTTTAGAGAGAAAATAAGAATATATTTTCCAGAATATCTCACCACCATTTGGTCTTGCAGATCAAAACTCTCTTTCTCTTGGATGTTTAACTCTGCAAAAAGATCTAGGTGTTTTTGTCTTTATACAATGGATATTATTTGGCTATGAAGAGGAAGTCCTGCTACATGCTACTACATGGATGAACCTTCAAAACATCCTAAGTGAAAGATGCCAAACAAAAAAATGCCACATATTATATAATTCCATTTATAGTAAATTTCCGGAATAGATAAATTCAGAGAGGCTGAAAATAGATTAATAATTGCCTGGTACTGGGACAAGAAGGGACTACAGAGTAACTGCTAATGGGTATGGGATTTCTTTTTGGGGTAAATGAACATGTTCTAAAATCAGATAGTGGTGATGGTTGCAGAAATTTGTGAATACACTAAAAACTAGTGAATTGTACACTTAAAAGGGTAAATTTCATGGCATGTAAATTATATACAGCTCGTATTTTTTGTAAAAAAAAAATCTAGATTTCATTTTCTTTTATTTAAAAAGAAATCTAGATTCTATTCCACTGTTACATCCTTGGGAATGCTCACGAAATTTCTGCCAAGATAGCTATTTTTCGATAAAAATGTTTTACTTTATTGAAATTGAATAAAACTGAGCTTTATAAGTGACTAAGAATTTTGTTAGCCTTTTATAAGTCACAAAATTTTAACATGTGTATATTAGTGTCCATCATTCATATATTCATATACCCCATTCTCTAGTATTTAGGGGAGCAGGGAGAGAGAAAGCCTACAAAGGCTGATCCATTGAGATGAACAAAGAAGATTGGGATAAAGACCTGGGCAGAAATCTAAGCAAATGGTCGGGCCTAAGATTGGAACAGACACTAATATGGGTTGGATATGAGGTCACATATGTTTTGAGTATTCGCATTCAGCCATGTCAAGAAATGCGATTATGTCATATTGTGTGGAACATACACACACGCAAAAGGCACATGGTAACAATCTCTCTCACAATCTCTTTCTTAGGCATTTTTCTTGGGTAAGCGCTAATATCTCCAAACACACATATATGAGAGGACCAAATATGTATCTCTTTGTAATAAGAATTATGACAGTAGAATATAATGCAAGTACTTTGTCTTGGTGACTATTTGAATTACTGAAAACATGTTTTAAATTGCTATGGCTTGAATTCCCAGTTGGGGAAGCTTCAGCAGGAAAAGCATCCCGCAGCCTCGCACAACACATTCCCGGGCCAGGCAGTATAGAAGGGATGAAAGGTGCTGCTGGAGGCGTCATGGGAGAGCTGACCCGAGCACGGATTGCACTTGATGAGAGAGGACAAAGGCTAGGAGAGCTGGAAGAGAAAACTGCAGGCATGATGACCAGTGCAGAAGCATTTTCCAAACATGCACATGAGGTAAACTGCCTAAGTAAAATACAGGCATCTTTATGCAGTAGTAATTGTAAATTTTTAGGTCCTGCACAAGAAAGCTTAAACAGCAATGCCACAGGAGTAGTCCTGTGTGAGATTCAGAGTAACCTGGGTCTCTTATAAGTATTAGTATTCCCTTCATATTTGGGAAATAAAAGGTTTTTTAAAAATACTATAATATATTGATACTTCTTTACCTTAGGAGATAATTTAAAAAATTATTGATTGGTTCTGATACATTGAGTCTGTTGTGCATCTGCTGCTTAAAAGATGTTTAGGTCGATGATGTGGGCCCCCCGGGAAGGCATGCAGGGCAGTAGAGGCTGAGATCCCCACCCTTCATTCGTCTCAGTCATTAAAAATCATTTCCTGTCAGCTGAGTCTTTACAGCTTGATCAGGTATTTGTGTTTGTTTTATAATTTTATTATAAGTTTTGAGATTTAGTTAGATATGCATTAATTCAATATGGGCTTGATTTGAATAGCACTTCTAAAGATTATTTTTACCATCTTATGGTGACTGTTTTTTTCTTTGCAGTTAATGCTGAAATATAAGGATAAGAAATGGTACCAATTCTAAACTTCTAAAGAAGTCGTGACTGCTTTGAGAAACCATTATTCAGGGAAACTAAATTTATTCCCAGCATCACTATTCAACTGCTAGAAGCCAGTTCCTTCTACAAAATGTTCCATTACAGTCAATCTGAAGTTATCATAAAGGAGACGTGTCAGAGACGCAGTACAACCAAAAGGCTGGAGCCCTGGTTAAAATCCCAAGATATGTCTGAATTTGCCTTTTCCCATGTGGAATGGAGCTACCATCTTGGCATGTCGTTTGCTAAGGATTTACATTTAGGAACTATGGGGAGTCCTTTTGATTTGAAAATTCCTGTACAAACAAAAGCATTAATGCACTTAATGAAAAAAAAAAATCTTTGCATGATAAATTAACATCTTAAGAGGAAAAGAAAAAAAGCATGTTGTGACAGAAGAGAAAAAGATTTATGGTAAACTATTTTTGTAAATTGGGCCACATCTGACAATTTAAAAAACCTGCATTAGAAAATTGATCAGTGCATTTCAAATCTATTTGCCATATCCAACTGAAAAGGTAAACAAGAACCCAGAATTTTCTTCTCATCTGTAACTTTCAATATTCTAGGACATGACTGAATTCTTATGGCAAGAGTCTGATAAGTGTCCTTCTCTCCCCATAATATTTTACATTATTCATAGTTCTCAGTCATAAGCAAGTATTGCCAGTATAGTAAATTATTCCCAACACAATTGTTTCCATTTCTATCACCTTCAGAATGGGTTGCTAAAAATCGCACAAACCATGCAGGATTGGGTCACCTGAAAGCATTTTTTCAGCGTGGCTTGTAACCTGTTGATGATAGGTTTGGGGAAATTAGGCTACAGGAACAATATGGTTTTGAGAACCGATTTCACAAAAAGTGGAATTTCACGCACCCTAATTTCAGTTTCTAAAGTGATATATTTTTTAATTCCATTTGTATCCTTGTCTGTAAGTTACACAGTATATTACTGTTCAAACCCAGTGGGGTCTACAACCCAAAGGTGCTTTTGCAGCCTGACATTCACAGACCAAACTGGTCATTCTCTTTAGTGTGATTCAGTAAAACCTCAGTTAATGTTTTTGGAAAGGGATTCTGATTTACATTTCTGATTAACAAGGGCTTTCATCAGAAAATACTTTTTGGTTCAATACTTACTGTTGGAAATCTTTATAAAATGTAGTGATGCTTTTGCTCTCTTGGCCTCAGTCATCATTTTGGACAACAGAAATACAAAGAGTTTAATGATACAACATCAATAATTTTGTCCCCAATTAGGTCTAATAATATAAGCCACAGGATTATGTCAATAGATGCCAAACACCTTTTCCTTATTAAAAACTCTTTTTAAAATGGAATAAATAATATTGTTAACATGATAAAAGGTATCTACATAACTTAGCAGAGAAGCACTAGAGGCCAAATAATATAAAGATACCTACTATCATTTAACATGATTCTGGAAGTCAAAAGTCACAGGACTGCATATACATGTATTTCAGGACCCATCCTCTAATATGTCGATTCTTCAAAAAGAATCTTTTCTTAAATTATGGGTTTGGCTTATTGAATTTTGATTAATCGAGTTCTCATTGAATTTACATTCATGTTCTTAAGAATTCACCATTTTCCTAAAGTCCAGGTTATTTTAATGGCAGCCAAAAATAGTACTTGGTTTTTTTAGATTTTTTTTTGTTTGTTTGATATGGCACTTCCTTGACAATATTCTCAGTAATTTTGAGAAGGAAAGATGATTGAAAAAGTCAGAAAATGTATGCTAGGACAGCATTTCTCAGAGTCCTTGAATTTTCCTGATTTAAAAAAAAAAGTCTCTCCATGAGCCTCCCAGCCCAGACTCCTGTGAACAGCCTTAGAGTAACAGAACCTGGCTTGGAAATACAGACATAATATGACTATATAATTCATGTAATTATAAAATTATATAGTAAAAATATTAAACTTGGGACCAAGATCTGGAAAATATTGGCAGCCAAATTATAATGCACTATTTGTGCTGAGTTTCAAGGACCCAGTTTTCTGATATTTTGGACAAATACTTTATCATTTCTATATTTTAAAAACAACTAAATAATGAAATATTAGTTTATTTTAAAGATGCAGTCCAAAGCAGCATTAAATTCAGTGAATATCTCTGAAGTCCCTAATAAGATTTTCTTTAACTAGCTCTACATCAGGGTTTCTCAACAGTGGCAGAAAAGTTTGTTGTGGGGGACTGTCCTGTGTATTGTAAGATGTTAGTGACATCCCCGCATCTACCTACTAAATACCAGTAGGAACCCTCTGGTAATGGCAATCAAAAATGTCTCCAGCCATTACCAAAATTGCTCTTAGTTTATAGCCACAATTCTATATCATTTAAAGAGACAGATTAAGTGTGAATATGTAATATGTGTGTCATATAAAACTGTACATCATAAGTGCACAGTGTCTCAGTAAGATAACTATACCCAAAATTACATGTGTGGTTCATATGCAATAAAATACAATTTTGGAGGAAGCTTATATGAATCAGTGAAAAATAACAACTACAGAATATTTGAAAGCATGCAGGGAAAGTATCAAAAAAGACATAGCATTTCACAGTAGAAGTGCTTAAAACTCTGGCTTCAATGAATAGATGAAAAGTGTAAAATTAGCATATCAATTGAAAGTAACAGGTGCTTCTGAAATGCTTGAAAAGGTTCTTTTAAGTAGTTTAAATGTGTCTTTCAAAATTATTTTTATGAGCCCTTTCTCAATGTAAGGGTAACTTCATCTCACAAACTCCTGATTAGTGGAATCTAAATTAATGAGGTTTTACTGTATCAAAATTATTTTTATAATTCAAAGAGATAGCAATAACAAGAATCTAATGTGGATATGATTTTTCTCTTTGAACATTTCTGTTCTGTTGCACTGACCTTTGCATAGACACACACACACACACACACACACAACACAGACATACCGTCACCACGACCACCACCATCATCATCTTATCATCATCATCATCATATTTGGAAAATGAGTACTATTGATCCATGTAATCTTTTGCATCTTCTCATCTTTACTCTCCACTATCTTGGAACATAAGAAAAACACTCCTAGTAACTTGGACAATGATAGAGAAAAATGACTCTGAGCCTTAGTTATCATCAAAATTACATTTTATCTGCTAAGTTGGCATCAGAAGATAACGCTTGCAAACTAAAGTCTCAACAATTTGACCTTATCTCCCTATGACTCTCAAAAGATAACCCATTTCTACTGTTCCAGCAGAAAAGGGGCCTTTCCATTCTATTTATCAATCAGAAGCTATTTATTTCCCTGGGAATAACAAGAGCAGTAATCCTTACCCTGAAATCATTCATTAATCTCGGAGTTTGGAGGAAGGGATGATTGATTTATCATTTATTTTAATCCTCTACAAAAGCAGTACTACTGACTTTGCTCCCTGCGCTTCATTGAGCCCCAGAACTAGTGCCCCAATCATCATCAGGGTCATTGTCTGACTGCAACTTTGGAAGGACGGTGACACACTGAATGAGATGTTTTCCAATAATTCAATCATAAAGACAATTTTTCAAATCTTTTGGAAGTGATTCTCAAATTAATAAATCAAAATCCAGGTCTCTGTATCTCAAATTTTTTGAAGGCTCTTAAAGGAAAAAGTTTACTGTTGGAAGGCCTTTTTTGTGACCCAAGTATCCAGTTTTAAGGCATCCATCCATTATCTAATTAAGGGATCATCATCACTTTGAGAGAAAAAAGAGTAAAATTAGGCCTAATATTGGTTCAAGAAGATTTAGATAGATTATTTAAGATACTTGGCTATAAAATGTTCAGACAGAAGAGAAAAATAAACCTGATCTAGAAAAGTAAGCTAAAAATCCTCTCCTTGGCTTAGGATCACTGGGACAACGCGGGAGTGTATCCGTGTGATTACAGTCGGCCCCCAAGGAAAAAACACTATACCCTGACCACATGGGCTCAGAGAGGGCCATGTCAGAGGCAGGACATTTATATCAGGTCTTGCTCTTTGTGTCAGGAGAAACATGGTAGCTTTCACGGCTTCTTTACCTCTGTCCTCTGTAACCAGTTCCATTTCTGGGTGGGTACTATTTCGTGTGTGCACCGGCCCAGGTGCCAGGAATCCTTGCCGAGTACCTGGGTTGAGCAGTATCTCTAACATGTACCATCCCAGGAAACATGGTTGTCAGCATAAGGTTAGTGTGTATATTTTCAGACAACATAACCCTGAAAGGATGAAATACAGAATAGGTAAGGTCTGACTTGGGAAAGGAGGAGGAAGTGCCCATTTGGTGCAAAAGGGTTGTGGTGGGGAGGGTCATGGGAGCCCGAGTAAAGTGGAAGAGGCTTCAGTGAGGAATCAGAAGCACAGATGGAGCCTTTATTTATACATTTATCTAAAGGAGTGATTCTCAACCTTGGCTGTACATAAGAATCATCTCAGAAAAATTTAAATTCCCAATTATATCAAAATTCCCTCTGAGTGGGAACCAGACGTTGGTATTTTTGAAAGCCCCCAAGGTGATTCCAACGTCCAGCCAAAGTTGATAACCACTGCTTTATGGCGAACTGAGGTAAACATATTTGTATACCTTGGCTGGTGTCCCGGCCACACTTCTGAGGGGTAAGGGCAGGCAAGCTGTAACTGATAATGTTGGTTGGATTGGTATTTATTCTGCGTCTCTTACAAAAGAAAAGTATGTGTGACTTTCTGATGAGGAAGTGCCCCATTAAGTCTTAATAACTGTCTTTGTGATTTTCTCCTGTGTGACTTGCCCATTAGTTATTTCAATTCAAAATTCTAGGTTTTTTATTATATATGTGACATCACAGGATGCCAGAAATATCACAGTAAGTTCAACAGGATATAAAGTGGAAAACTAATTCTCAATATTTGGACAGTGGAAATTCTCAAAACGATTATTTGCTAAATCAGGTCCAAATTTATTACTCATTCTTCTTTTGCAGGAGACATGGGTACCAGGTATCTGTTCTGCTATAGGGTTTTTTGGGGGGTGGGGAACTTGATCTTAGCAAAAAGGGAGGACAACTCTTCCTTTTTGATTACTGTCTCAATCAAAAGCTCCCAGGGCCACTTGGATTTATTTTCTTAGTTATTGGACATGTGCTTAATGGGTAAAGAATGTCTATAACTTATCAATACTATTTGACTTTCAGTGCCCTGAAAGAGTGTTTGTATCTTCAAAAAAGGGAGAGTCCAGCCTATCAAAGACAGTAATATATAATGAAAAAAAATTCAGAGTTATCTCCTGTCATTCTGCTTCCCCTCCGGTATTGGCCCACCCTTCCCAACTGCAAAGCCAGAAAATAATCTAGGTGGTGGTTTTGGACAATTGTACACAGGATCAAAATCTCTAATAACCTATACTTTTTAGTACTTAATTATGTGATGTTTTATTCTAGGAAATAAGAAACAGATGACATCATTGATGTATCTTTCTTTCATCTTCAGAATTTTTGCATCTTTTCAGAAAATGACAAATTACTATTTTTCTGTTGCACTCAGCAATTGTGACTATACTTAACAAAATTCTTGTAGTCTGTAGAGATATCAATAAAATTGTATATGTTTGTACATAGATGCTCTCTTATGTCATGATGTCATGCACTATTAGTGACTTTTGCTAAGATTAAATATGGACAGAGGCAAGACCCTCATTTGTAACACTGTGTAATATGGTTTTCAAAAGTGTAATTGTTTCAAAACGCCAGGGAAGAGGTGGGAGAGCAATGTACAGAATATTGATTTGAACTAAGAAAGAGAAAGAAAAAAACTAAACACAGGTTTCCAAAACTCATAGATTTTACTAGAATTTATAAACTCAAAAGGCTATAGTCATTCAAAATTCCCATCAAATTAGGGAGATGTGTAACTTTTCATTGGAAGACTGGAAAGACAACTTTTGAGGATCTTGACTGAATTCTACCTTCAGTGAAGTACAAGAAAAATAAATTTGGAAATAGTGCAGCACAAGAAACTGAGGTACCTACAAAATCAATATGCAGACTTTGCTTCCTTCTTTTCAGCTCAGGCTTTAATCCCCATATAGGCAGAAAAATTAAGCTATTATGGGCGGATGCTACCTCCTAGTGGTTATGATGAACATCCATAACCCAAGACCAACAGTTCAGAGAGTGCTCGCCTGCTCCTCTGGCTTTCATCGGCATAGTTAACTCCGCTTCAGGATCTTCCATTATATTTACCTACACTGTCACTTAACCAACTGACCTGTTCTTCCAAATCCTAACTATCTCAGGAAAAGGTTCCCACCACTACAATTTTTCTCCTAGTTTGGGTTCCATGTAAAAATTGAAAAACCCACCAACCATATGCTTAAGATTTTTTTGATTAAAAGTACAAATAGGGGGCGGGCGTGGTGGCTCACGCCTGTAATCCTAGCTCTTTGGGAGGCCGAGGCAGGTGGATTGTTTGAGCTCAGGAGTTCGAAACCAGCCTGAGCAAGAGCAAGACCCCGCCTCTACTAAAACTAGAAAGAAATTAATTGGACAACTAAAAATATACAGAAGAAATGAGCCAGGCATGGTGGCGCATGCCTGTCGTCCCAGCTACTCAGGAGGCTGACGCAGGAGGATCGCTTGAGCCCAGGAGTTTGAGGTTGCTGTGAGCTAGGCTGACGCCACGGCACTCTAGCCCAGGCAACATAGTGAGACTCTGTCTCAAAAAAAAAAAAAAAAAAAAAGTACAAATATGTAGACAGACCTTTTAAAATACAAATTCCCTTTCATAATTTTTCCCTTTCAAAATTTTCTCAAAAAGTATCTGTTTACCTCATCTTTTTTTTTTTTCCGAGGAAAAAGTTTGTTATTTCAGAATACTATGGGTGTACAAAAGTTTTGGTTACATAAATTGCTTTTGTACTATTTGAGTCAAAGTTATAAGTGTGTCCGTCACCCAGATAGAGTGCATAGCACCTATTAGGTGTGAATTTACCCAAACTCTCCTTCCCTCCTGCCTGCTTGATTACCGGTGAATGTTATTTACATATGTACACATAAGTATTTATCGATTAGTTCCAATTTAATGGTGAGTACATATGGTGTTTGTTTTTTCATTGTTCTGATACTTCACTTAGAAGAATGGTCTCCAGTTCCATCCAGGTTAATACAAGAGGTATTAGTTCACCATTTTTTATGGCTGAGTAGTACTCCATGATATACATATATCAAATTTTATTAATCTACTCATGTATTTTTTTTAATTTCTTTTATTTCAACATATTATGGGGTACAAATGTTTTGGTTATGTATATTGCCTTTGCCCCACCCAAGTCAGAGCTTCAAGCATGTCCATCCCCCAGACGGTGTGTACCATACTCTTCGGTATATATATACCCATCCCCTCCTCCCCCCTCCCATCTGCCCACACCCGATGAATGTTATTCCTATATGTGCACTTAAGTGTTGATCAGTTAAAACCAATTTGATGGTGAGTACATGTGGTGCTTGTTTTTCCATTCTTGGGATACTTCACTTAGTAGAATGGGTTCCAACTCTATCCAGGATAATACAAGATGTGCTATATCACCATTGTTTTTTGTGGCTGAGTAGAACTCCATGGTATACGTATACCATATTTTATCAATCCACTCGTATTGATGGGCACTTGGGTTGTTTCCACACCTTTGCAATTGTGAATTGTGCTGCTATAAACATTCAAGTGCAGATGTCTTTTTTATACAATGTCTTTTGTTCTTTTGGGCAGATGCCCAGTAATGGGATTGTTGGATCAAATGGCAGTTCTACTTGTATCTCTTTGATATATCCATATTGCTTTCCACAGAAGTTGTACTAGTGTTTGCACTCCCACCAGCAGTGTAGGAGTGTTCCCATCTCTCCACATCCACGCCAACATCTATTATTTTGGGATTTTTTGATAAAGGTCATTCTCACTGGAGATAAGTGAAATCTCATTGTGGTTTTGATTTGCATTTCCCTGATTAAAGATGTTGAACATTTTTTCATATGTTTGTTAGCCATTAGTCTATCTTCTTTTGAAAAATTTGTTCATGTCCTTTGCTCACTTTTTGAAAGGGTTGTTTGATTTTTTCTTGCTGATTTTCCTGAGTTCTGTATAGATTCTAGTTATCAGCCCTTTATTGGATGTATAACATGTGAATATTTTCTCCCATTCTGTAGGTTGTTTGTTTGCTCTTGTGATAGTTTTCTTTGGCTGTGCAGAAGCTTTTTAATTTGATCAGGTCCCATTTATTTATTTTGGTTGTTGCTGTGATTGCCTTTAGGGTCTTCTTCATAAATTCTTTGCCTAGGTCAATGTCTATAAGAATTTTTCCAACATTTTCTTCTAGAATTCTTATAGTTTCATGCCTTAGGTTTAAGTCTATTATCCACTGCCATTCAAGCTTCAGATACCTGCATTCAATATTGAAAATAATGATTTGACTTCCTTCCTCCCTCCTTCTCTACCTTCTTCTCATTCTTCCTCCCTCCTTCTGCTCCCAGCTTCCACCGCTATCCCCCCTTCCCTTTCATTCAGTCCAAAAGTCAATCACATCTGAGTAGGTTGGTGACAGATGCCCCATACAAGGACTGAGCTGGAGCAGAGTGAGGGGGCCAGCCCACAGGAGGACAGGGCTGGAGTCAGGTGGCAGGGATGCCGTTTGGTGGTCAGTGATGATGTGTGAGGTTGGCATTGGAGCAGGGCAGAAGGCAGTCCAGCGGGGTCAGGAGATTGGCTACAAACGGGATTGAGCCATTAAGGTACTGAGAATATGGGAGCTAGGTTTCTCACTGATGCAGAATGGAGGAGGGAAGTACAATTAAAAGGGAAAGCTAGAATAAACCCTGTAGTAATGGATTAAAATTGGAGCTATTTCCAATCAGATATATCTATATCTATCTATTTACATAGATACATAGATATAGTTATAACTACGTTGCTTACATATACATGTGATGGAAAGGAAAGCGTGTGTGTGCATATATGTTGTACATATGTAGTTCCTAACTCTGAACACTGAGCGGACTGGGAGCAACCCCCCGGGGCAATGAGCATAACTAGTGCCTCGATTTTTATTTCTAAATACTAGTCTCTGCTAAAAGGAACCAGAGCACCTTGAAGAAATGGATCATTTCAAGGCTGGAACATATTTTTATGCCAGAAAATATTCAAAGAATGATGGAGATGTCAAAAGAACACAGAAGCCAGCTTGAAGCCTACATAGGCCAAATCAGAGGTAACATGAGCACCAAAGTAATGATACTAATTGAATAAAATAGTCACTCACAAGTCCACTCTGACATAAATAAGGGGAAGAGAGAGCTCTTTATGATAGAATGTCAACCAATACATGTAAATGGAATTTCAAAATTACCATTTAGCAACCACTGTAGTAATAAGTTGGGCAATAAATACCAGTGGATGCTGAAACTAGTGGGGTAAAGTGGGATACAGGAACAAGATATTTACATAGTCTCAAAGTATCTTCAGAAAAATATTTGTTAGTCATAAAGAAAAATACAATTTTACAGTATAGAAACCTGGCACACAATCACCAGTAATGGGACAAATCAACATCACGTGCCACCCGGCAGGATGTAATGAGCACCCAGCAGCACCTCTCGGTATTCCTGCCAAGAATGCAGTCTGGGTCTAACCATGAGGAAATGCTGGACACACCAAATTGAGTCTATAACATGACTGCCGCATTTAAAATTTTCAATGTCATGAAAGTCAAGGAAAGAAGGATATTCCAGATTTAAGGAGATCAGAGAGACATGACAACTGGGTGCAATACTTGATTTTGGATTGGACCCTTTTGCTATAAATGACATAATTGGAGCAATCAATACAATTCCAGTGTGATTTTCACACTTGACTGGGCTTCTCTGTCCTATTCTTGAAACTTTATTTAGGTTTTACATTATTCAAAATAAAATTATAAAAATATTTTCAATTTTGTTGAATTACTTGCAATGACATTGAAGTGCCTTTATAGCCAATGGACAGCTGCTTTATGGCTTAAAAGAATGGTTTGTGAACTGATTTGGGAATCCAACAATTGTTTAAACTTTTTTTTCAATGTGTTTTAATTACAAAAATAATAAATGAATTCATATTTGTAATAGCCATACAATAAATTTAAACAAGAGAAGGTGAGTGTTTCCCTTGGTCACCTCCTACCTGTATCTAAATTAACCAGTTAATAGTTTGTTGTTTTTCCTTCCAAACATTTTTTTCTATGCTGCAACTTGCTTGTACCTACTATGTCTTAGATATCCTTCCATGTCAGTACTTAAAATTCATTCTTTTTAACTCACATTATTCCATGGTGCTAATAAACCATAATTTCTTACCATTCCTCTACTAGTAAATGTTTAGATATTTTCTAATCTCTTGATATTACAGACAAGACTGCAGTGAACATTTGCACATTTTCATATGTGCAAGTGTTTCTCTAGGGAAGATGTTAAGTGGAATTGCTGAATCAAAGGGCATGCTCATTGAAACCTTTTAAATATATGTTGCTAATTAAACTATTCTTCCACCAGTGTACAAGAATTACTGTTTCTTTTCATCTTTGTCTATTCTCAAATATTAATCTTTCTTTTTCACAATATGAAAGATGAAAATGGCATCTTATTGTTTTGGCTGAAATTTTTCTGATTATTAGTGGAACTGATATCCTTAGACACTCCTATTTTTCTCTTCTATGACTTGTCTGTTTGTAATTTTTGACTATTTTTATCTTTCTGAATAGTTGTGTGTGGCCACCCTACAGAAGCAGGCTGGAACCACCCTCTTCCTTCAAAATTTGGTTTTGGATATTGAGACTGATGACACCACACACACCCCAACAGGATATGAAAAGGTTTATTATTCCCATAGTGAGGCTTTCTGGAGAGAGCAGGGCAACGTGAGAGAACAAGGAAGTGAGACTGGCTTGGGGTTTTTATTGCGGCTGGGAGGTGGGCCAGGGTTTGCAGAAAGGGCTTGAGTGATTTGAAAGTTCTCCTCGTACCAACGAAGGAGCATCCAGGCTTTCTTCTCAGCCCATCCAGATGTGGGGCAGGAGAGGAAGTGGGAAGAGTGAGGCTTAAAACTTGTCAGCAAACATCAAAAGATGGAGTCAGACTCTTTACTATAGGTATTTGTCTACTTTTGATTTTTATTATAAGTCTGAAAATGTAGCTTATTTTGTATAACTGATTTTTTCTTGCTTTTGAGTCTTCCTAACAGTTATATAGATATTCTCTCCCTCTTCCTCCTTGCAAGATTGGCTTCTGGGTTTAGAGGAAGCCTTCTATGACCGCATGGAAGGGGAAGAGGTGGGTGCTGGCACTGTCTTCCCCCTGGGTCCTCTGTGACTCCCTCTGTAATAGTGACTGGTCTGTTCTGATCCTTGAGCACCTTGCACTGACACGCGCTGAGGTACACTTGGTGAATGTGTGGTCTGCTCTCTTGTTTCGGGCAGGGCCTTGTGGCCCTCACTTGCTAACTCACCCTTACCTAGGCTACAGATTCCTTTTGGATTTGCTACTGTGCTTTGGCCTCTATGTTAGACTGTTCAGTGTCTTTCATGATTTAACTTTATTGATGTCAATTTTCCATACTGGGGATTTTTCTTTTTAATGCAGTCAAATTTTTTAATCTTTCACCTTTATGATTTTTGACCTTTCAAAGAAGACTTTTACGTCTATAAAGTCATATTCTCCTATCTTCTTATTTTTGTAGTTTTTAAAATATTTAGGCATTTAATCCATCTGGGGTTTTTTGTGAACATTTGAGATAGGGATCTAACTTGATATTTTTACACATGGATCACCTATCACTATACCCCTACTTATGACACTAATCATTTCCCATGTGTCTAAGTCTGTTTTCTAAATTCTTCAGTCTGTTCTAGTACTCTATTTGCCTATTTCTGTGCCTTCATCAAACTGTGAAATTATTCTTTATAATATGTCCAAATATCTGATAAATATTTTTGTCATTTTTCAAGTCTGATAGGTATTTTTTTCTATAGGTAAGAAAATAATCTATCTAAAAAATAGATTTGAGATTGATTGGAATTACTATAATTTATAGATTAATAAATTTTTCTGCTGGCATCACTTCTCTGGGACATCTTTATCCTTTTTGTCACAATTATTTTCCTCATGGATGTCAATAATTTTGCCTTCACTGTTTTTCAGGTAGCGTATCTAGAGTATCTCGAACAGCATCAGTGTCGGCATTCCCACAGTCAGCCAGTTCTTCCATAATTCCATCTATGTTCAACTTCCAATGTTGTAATTTTTCATTTCTCTTGTGCACTTTCATCTTTATTAGCCAATTTCCATTTTTACTTATCCATTTTTGCAAAATGTGGATTTACCACTGGGAGACGAGGAGTTGGCACCACTGTACACCTTACCATCGTGCATAAAGTAACAGATGTGCAGGGATCAATCATGGACAGACTGTGAAAGAAGTGATATAAGTGGTCACTCATCATGACACATATATTAATTTCCTATTATTGTTATAACCAATTACTGCAAACTTAACGGCTGAAAATGACAAAAATTATTGTCTTACAGTTCTGAAGGTCAGAAGTCCAAAATGGTCTTAACTGGGCTAAAATCAAGATATTGGCAGGGCTACATCCCTTCTG
This sequence comes from Avahi laniger, assembly GCA_963575035.1. Lineage (NCBI taxonomy): Eukaryota > Metazoa > Chordata > Mammalia > Primates > Indriidae > Avahi > Avahi laniger. The sequence goes on from CAUYSK010066820.1 coordinate 38,846, forward strand.
GAGGATCAAGGGGAGAATCCATTTCCTTGCCTTTCCTTTTTAGAGGCCTCCTGCATTTCTTGGCTCACAGGCCCTTCTTCCACTTTTTTAAAGCTAGCGGTGTAGTATCTTCAAGTCTCTCTGACTCTGACCGCCTGCTTCCCTCTTATAAAGACCCTGGTGACTACACTGGAATCACCCAGCTAATCCAGCATAATCTCTCATCTCAAGATCACTAATTTAATCACACCAGCCAAGTCCCTTTTGCCATGTAATATAATAGTTCATAGATTTTAGGAATTAGGACATGGACTTTAGGCGGGTGGTGGGGGGCATTATTCTGCCTAACACAATGCCTGTCTGTTATTTACATAGTGACTTATGGACTGAAGAGCTACCAGTGAAGTTTGAATTTTATGCAATTACTCACAGTTAGTTAATGTACTTTGGTAGCTTAAATTTGGATTGTGTTGTAGGAGGACTTGTGTTATTTAAATAAACCATAGTGACTGGAATTTATCCATATCTGAATCATGCAAAGCCAACTGTCTATTTTAAGGCCAACTGGTGGGTCAAAAAGGATCAGAAAATGCATGTGACTACGTATGCAGGGGCATAGCTCCAGAAAATGAGGTAGCAGTGACTTATATTTGCCCTCATATTTGAAGCCCACTCACAGGTAAATGGAAAGAGTTTTCTCTTATGCTGGATCTCAAACCCACCAGAACACGGACAGGACTACAGCTTTTCCTTTGAGAAACATGGTACAGGTGAATATGGAAAAAACTCAAGATATAATGATATACCTTCCTTCTTACTCTGTGATCTTCTGCCTACTTCCCTTCCTCTGTAAAAACAACAACAAAACTGTCTGAGTCTCTTGTGCATTAATACCCTAGAGTGAGCAAGCCAAGATGGCCAACTAGACACAAATCTTGTTGAACCTTCCTGGCAGAAGAGTTGAGGGTTGAACTGAGGAGAGTGGAGAGTGATTACCGCTCGGAAGTGGAGTCTGGGGACACTACCGGGAGAATTTGAGCAGTTGAGAGAGATGAGTATAGAAGGGAGAAATCAGCCATGAACCAAATTCAGAGATTTCTGGAGCCCAAGGAAAGGGTAAGCGGCTTTTCCCCCTCTCCAATCTGGGTGCCTCAGGCCAGCAACAGGACACAGGGCTTTCATCCCGCAGGGGGGCATTCCTGATTCTAGAATGGTGCAGCCTCCTCCTCTGCACCACCTCCATTCTTGGCATCCCAGAAAGTAATCTTGGCTCAAACCACTCATAGCCATGTGGCCACACCCACCCCACTGCAACTGCCAAAGTGCTCTGCTGAGTGACTGGGCTCCCCGCAACAGGAGCGCATTCCCAGCTGAGCCTGGGGTAGTCACAGTGGCGGCTCGGAGAGGAGGGCAGACCAGTGCCCCCTAAACTCAAGAGCAGTGGAGCGAGACAACAGCCCCTTCTCCCCACCATAGCAGCCTCTAGAGTTCTCTGTGCTGAGTGACCTGCTTTCAGCATTTGGGGAGGGGTCTTGCCCCAAGCCAGCAGGGCAGCTGCAGTGTGTGATCTTCCTGCCCACAGGCATTTGGAACATTCACCTACTGACAGCCCAGATGGCAAGGTGGAGAGGCTAGGAGACAGATCCCGGGCTTTGGCGTGGGTGGCAAGAGAGAGCTTGTGCCCACTGGGAGGGTGTGAAACAGCACAGGAGAGCAGGGGGGCTATAAGTGCACCCTCTCCATCCTTCCCCAGGAGAACTGCCACACTGGAGTAGGCTATAGGGACTAAGACTCAATTTATGTAAGTACTGGTACCATGGCAACTGAATGCCTCCAGGGCAGGCTGAAACAGAGCAGCTGCCCCCACCACCACTTTATTAGGGAGTACAGCTTGGATCAAGCTTGACAGCCAGGCTAGGTGGCTCATACCTATAATCCTAGCACTCTGGGAGGCTGAGGCGGGAGGATCGCTCAAGGTCAGGAGTTCAAGACCACCCTGAGCAAGAGTGAAACCCCGTCTCTACTAAAAATAGAAAGAAATTAGCTGGACAACTAAAAAATATGTAGAAAAAATTAGCTGGGCATGGTGGCGCATGCCTGTAGTCCCAGCTACTCAGGAGGCTGAGGCAGAAGGATTTCCTGAGCCCAGGAGTTTGAGGTTGCTGTGAGCTAGGCTGACGCCACGGCACTCTAGCCCAGGCAACAGAGCAAGACTCTGTCTCAAAAAAAAAAGGAGTTCTTTGAGCTGCCACTATTCCCCTGGTGGCAGTGTTTCTATGGTGGAGACTTCTGGTGATAGGCCTACCCACCTCACCTTGGGATCTAGAGGCAGAAAAGAGGTGCACAATTGGACATCCCCTTACCCGCCAGAGTCACATGGAGTTGCAAGCCAGCAGGCCAGACACATGAACTGTGGGTAAGTTCGAGAATCCATCATGGCTGGAGAGGAAACACAAGTGGACCAACAGGAGGGAAAAGTGCCTGGGCTTATGGAGACGGACAGAAAAAGCCTGGCTAGAGGCATCAGCAAACACACAAGTAGGCCCCTCCCATCAGGAACAGCCCTCCAAGCTTGGATAGCCCTAAACTCCATATCAGTGGTTCCCCCTACTCACCGGATAAGAAACCTCTGAGCCCCATAGAGGCTCACACAACGAGGCTCTTGCACCCCAGCTACGATCTATATAGACTAAGGAGCCCCTGGGAGCTACAAGGCCCCTCCCAAACTTAGGGCATTCGTATACCTCACCTGGGGGACTAGAGCCTACCATGGGCACAATAGATTACCTTGATAACTGGTTCCTCCACACAAACTACAATAAACGACAGCGAGAACAACCACATAGCTAAAGATAATGCCTTCCGTCTCAAGCTATTAGGGAGCAGTGGATTTGTGCCCACAAGTACAATCTACCAGCCTGGTGCTTCATGTTGGTGGCCCAAACTCACCACTGTCTATTGGGAAGAAGTGACCCAAGAGGTTCATCAAACCTGCTAAAACACCCAAAAGACAATTAAGGACCAGCACTCCTCTCCCCAGCATGGTCAGGGGGTGAATCTGGGAATACAGAGACAGGACCATAAGCAAACCCAAGCACCCCCAGCTCTTGACCAGAAGGCCAGATGACAAAGAATCAGCTAAAGAACTCTGGAAACATGAAAAATCACAGCAAAAGTCACCCCCAAAAGAAATCAAGAGCTCATTAGTAATGGATAGTAACTTAAGTGAAAGAGTTAAAATGACAGATGAAGAACTTTGAATATGGGTTGTAAGAAAGAGCAATGAAATTCAACAGAAAATAGAAACCCAACACAAAGAAGCCACAAAAACAATGCAGGAAATGAATGAAAAATTGTCTAAAGAGACTGAAGTATTAAAGAAAAACAAATTCTGGAAATGAAAAATGCATTCAAGGAATTACAAAACACAGTAGAAAGCCTTAAGAATAGGCTGGATCACGCAGAAGAAAGAATCTCAGACCTGGAAGATAACATCTATGAGCTAAACAAATCAGTCAAAAAGAACACAGAAACAAGAGGCATGAACAAAGCGTATAAGAAATGTGGGATTATTTAAAGAGGCCAAACATAAGAATCATAGGCACCACAGAGGGTGAAGAAGAAAATACACGAGGGTTGGATAATATATGCGAGGGAATAATTGAAGAAAATTTCCCTGGTCAAGCTATAAATCTAAATATCCAGGTACAAGAAGCACACAGGACTCCTGGGAGATGCAATGTGAAAAAAGGCAATCACCAGGTCACATATTTATTAGGCTGGCCAAAGTAAATATGAAAGAGGCACTCCTATGTGCAATAAGGTGAAAACAGCAGGTAACCTACAAAGGAAAACCCATCAGACTAAATGCAGACTTATCAACTGAAACTTTACAAGCCAGAAGGGACTAGGGACCCATCCTCAGTCTTCTAAAACAGAATGATAGCCACCCTAGAATTCTGTATCCTGCAAAACTAAGCTGCTTATCTGAGGGAAAAATTAAAGATTTTCCCAGACAAGCAATCGCTGAAGGAATTTGCGAAGACCA
>CAUYSK010066822.1:0-13828 GCA_963575035.1 Avahi laniger
ATTAATTTCTTTCTATTTTGGGTAGAGACGGGGTCTCGCTCTTGCTCAGGCTGGTCTCGAACTCCTGAGCTCAGAACGATCCGCCCACCTCGGCCTCCCAGAGTGCTAGGATTACAGGCGTGAGCCACCGCGCCCGGCCCTCGATTATCTTAATTTAAATTTTTTTTTTTTTTATTAAGATGCAATTCACATTGTACAAAATTTACCATTTTAAAGTATATAATTCAGTGTCTTTAGTATTCACAAAGCTGTGCAGTGATCACCACTGTCTAATTCTAAGACATTTTCATCACAGCAAAAAGACATCCAGAGCCCATAGCCACTCTTCTATATTCTATCTCTATGAATTTATCTATTCTGAACATGTCATATAAATGGAATCTTTTATTTTGACAACACAGTGGCCATGCAGTAATGAAGGAATGCATTCTTTAACATACATACTTATACTGATCATTTTAACATGTAAGACTGATTTTCTTTGTTTATTACATCTCTTTTGTAATGAGTATAAAGCATTTGAAGATGACTAATGTGTTTTAATAAAACCTGTTAGGAATGCTAAAAAGAATATTTTGGTGGAAAAATATAGATGACAAGGTTTGTATTTCTATTTGTACCATATATGTAATTAAATAATTTGATTCAAGCAAAGCAAATAGTTTATACAAAGAGGGATAATTTTTTTTCTTTTATCTCCTTAGGATAGCAGTGAGATTCACTTCAAAGTGAAAATGACAACACATCTCAAGAAACTCAAAGAATCATACTGTCAAAGACAGGTTTGTATGTTATGGTGTTACATACAATGCTTTGTCATCAATTTTTCTTTTATGGAAGGTTGTCAAAAGAAAAATCCTGTCTTACTACTTTCACCATTAGCAATGCAAGGAAAATACTCTCATTTCATCACTTCTTATAATACCTTGTTTAATTGCCTTTTTTGTCATGGCCCATTTCAAAATTTGTATTGATAAGATGTGGAACTAGTTTGAAAAGTAACTCAGAGTTGAAAAGACAGCTCTAATGAATTTTTCTTTTTTTTTTTTTTTGAAATAGAGCCTCACTCTCTTGCCCAGACTAGAGTGCTGTGGCGTCAGACTAGCTCACAGCAACCTCAAACTCCTGGGCTCAAGCAATCCTTCTGCCTCTGGGACTACAGGCATGTGCCACCATGCCCAGCTAATTTTTTGTATTTTTAGTTGTTTGGCCAATTTCTTTCTATTTTTAGTAGAGACGGGGTCTTGATCTTGCTCAGGCTGGTCTCAAACTCCTGAGCTCAAATGATCCGCCCGCCTCGGCCTCCCAGAGTGCTAGGATTACAGGCGTGAGCCACCGCGCCTGGCCTCAAATTAATTTTTCTATCTTGGTGGCTTTCCAGTGTATATAACAACAAAGGCAAGTAATTTTTGGTGATCATTGAAATTTCCCTGTACTTTTATCCATGGGTGTTTAGCCATGTATTAAATTTAAGTACTGATGTTAGTATATTATCTTTATACATAATACTACACACTGCTGCTATTTGCAATTTTATATTTTCAACATCAAAAAATTTTCTTTTTAAAAATATATGTAAGTCCAGTTGATTTATAAATACCAAATCCTCACAGATTCTGGCCTTCATAAAGGCTAGATTATTAGATCAATAGCTAATTCCACTAACCCACCTGGTTCAAACTTGGGTTCTACCACATCTGAATTTATGACCTTGGGCAAGTTATTTAACCTCTGTGTGCCCTGTTTCTCCATAAGTAAAATGAGAATTTTATAGGGCCACCTCATGAAGATGAAATGAGATAGCCTACATAAAGCTCTTAATGTGGTACCTAAAAATGCTGAATAAATGTTACTCGTTATTATCATTATTAATAAAATAGAATTTATTTTTTATTTTTTATTTTATTTTTTTTGAGATAGAGTCTTACTTACTCTGTCACCCTGGTTAGAATGCAGTGGAGTCATCATAGGTCATTGCAACCTCAAACTCCTGGGCTCAAGCAGTCTTCCTGCTTCAGCCTCCCGGGTAGCTGGGACTACAGGTTTGTGCAACCATGCCCGGCTAAGTTTTCTATTTTTTGTAGAGATGGGGTCTCGCTCTCTTGCTCAGGCTGGTCTTGAACTCCTGAGCTCAAGCGATCATCCTGCCTCGGCCTCTCAGAATGCTAGGATTACAGGCAGGAGTCACTGAGCCCAGCCAATAAAATAGATTTTTTTTTCTTTTTCTTTTTTTATTTCAGCATATTTAGATTTTTAAAATAAATGTAATTGGAATTAATATATATAGTAGACAACTAAGGTATATTTTTACATGAAATTATGATTTAAATTAATAGACAAGAAATATGTTTAATCAGTCTGTATTAAAATTGAATTGTATTACATTATATTAACTCAAGTATTGTAGATTTTATTTTTCGAAGGTTTGCTTTTAATTGTTTGTAACTAACATAATAACTTGTCAGAAGAAAAAGAGAAATTAGTAATATGTTAGGATAAGTAAAACAGTAAACATTTTATGTAGATTTTTATTGTTAAACTCAGTAAAATCTCATTAATTAGGGTTCAACTACTTCACATATGTAAGAATTTTGATGAATGCTAAAATTGAGATGAAATTCACCGGGGGAAAGGAACATTTACTGAATACTCATTATGTACAGTAGCTATAGGTACTTAAGATACATTGTCATTTAATGTTCACAACAACTCTGAAGAAAAGTCATATAGTCTTTTCATCCTATTGACCAAGGAATTGATTATTGAGGAAAAACGGTGCAGAGTAAAGAAGTAAACTACAAAGCTAAAGTGAAAACTAAACTTTAACCCGTAATTGAAGGTTGTTAGGTTTTTGGAAATAATTAAAATATGGCATCAATTTAGAATCATTTCCAAGTTTCTTTTTTATGTTTTATAGTATACAGTCTTTAGAAAAACTTTTTTAATACTTAGTTCACAGAGGCTTGATAATTTTTTTCCTGAGATTTAATGGTATACAAGGAACAGGAAACTTAATTTATCTGAACTATGCAATACTTGTAAAAGATTGAAAAATACATAAACTAAATATTTATTGAATCATTTTACCATTTTTATTTTATTGCTTGGTTTCTATAGAAACTTTTTTTGATACCAATACAAGATAATATCCTTTTTAAAAAAATCATATAAACCAAAGAATATCCTGCTTTTTGTCAGTTATGTTTATTTTATTATTTAATATAACCTCGAAAAGAATTTAAATCAAATGAAGCGTAAGTTTGCATGTACTTACATAGTGGTACATATTGAAAAATAGTTTCAATTTCTTTGGATGCTTTTGGGACAGAGTTTAAACACCCACAGTGAAAATGTTAATATATCAGATGTCGAGCAAAACTTTCATAATACAGTAAGCCCTCAATGTCAATAGATTCTTGGAAACTGCAACTTTAAGCAAAACTGTACATCCCAGGTCCTTGAATAACATCATTTTGTTATAACATTGATGAGGAAAAAAATGGTTTCATTATATGTTGTTTTGCTTAAAGTTGCAGTTTCTAAGAACCTATTTAGATTAAGTGAAGCCTTACTATACATTTTGGTTTAGTAAATGATTCTTGATTTGTATTTACTGGTAAAGTTATTTCCCTTTAAATAAGTCATCACCTGCAACCCTCCCACCTCTTTTTTTTTAGAGACAGGATCTCGCTGTGTCGCCCAGGCAGGAGTGCAGTGGTACAATCATAGCTTACTGTAACCTCAAACTCCTGGACTCAAGCAGTCCTCCCACCTCAGCCTCCTGAGTAGCTGGGTCTACTGTGTGCCACCACACCTGGCTAATTTTAAACATTTTTGTAGAGATAGGGAAAAAAAACTACGTTGCCCAAGCTGGTTTCAAATTTCTAGTCTGAAGCAATGCCTCCCCTCTGTCCTTGCACCCTCGGCCTCCCAGAAGTGCTGGGATTATAGGCATGAGCCACTGTGCCCAACCCATCTGTTTCCTTTTAGCTGTCATCGTTGAATAGTGATTAGAAAAATATATACTAATATGTTCTGTAATATTTACAGTGCTACCTGTCTCATCACAGGTATACTGTAGCTTATCTGGTTGGTTATTGTGCTTTACCAAAATATAATCTGATAAAAACCAATTTGCTTGTATAGTTGGAAGCTAGTGAGAGTGCTCATTCAATTTCTGATTTTACCTTTTATGCTAGCTCACAGATTTAGGGGGGAAATGAATCGAATAGCAGTCAAGAGTGCATAGGCTTAGAAATAGGTTTGGGCTTAAATTCTTGGCTAGCTGTTTAGGTTCCCTAGCTGTAAAATGAAGATAAAGTGATACTACCTTCCAGTGTTGTGCTAAACATTTATGATTATGTGTGTAAAGTACTTGGTACAGTAAAGGCCTAGCAAATAGTTGGTACCCAATATATTATTATGATGAATGAGCTATCTAGTGATAGCTATTCTATCTTATGATAGAATTAGCTATCTAGTTTTATGTTCTAGGCCTTTAAAGCCTTTCATGCTTGCTTTTTGTGCATTCAGGTTCCTAGTTCCTGTTATATCTTGTAAGATTTGCGTATGTGTGTTGGGGGGTGTGTGTGTGTGTGTATACATATATATGTGTATGCATAACATATATATATTTTTAATCTTTTTAGGGAGTTCCAATGAATTCACTCAGGTTTCTCTTTGAAGGTCAGAGAATTGCTGATAATCATACTCCAAAAGAAGTAAGTATAATTTTTTCCTGAGCCAAGAAAAATTTTAAAATTCTCCTTTGAATTATTTGGTTCACTGGTATTAAATTCTCTTTTTCTTGAATATTCTTTGATTTAAGTGTTATATCATTTGTCAGAAAAAATAATGTTTTGGGTTGAACTTCCCATATATTACCTTTAAAAGTACCAATAAAAAGGGAGGTAGAAACTAGGAATTGAGTACTGAAATTGTCATAAGGCACATGCTACATCTTTTTTGAAGATGGACAGATGTCCCTAAATTTGGCAGATTTCTGGTACACTTTCATGGTGATAGAGACCTTATTGGTTCGATTTTGATTTATGACCCATTTTGAGAATGTTAATACAGAAGCTTAGTATATATTAATGTAATAATATTTGGCTCTGTCATCTTGTTTTATGCTTTTTAAAAAAATGCTTCTGTGTCTTCATTTAATTGTTTTTATTGTATGGACTATTTTCTTTGCTTATATATCCCTCCACCCTGGTATCTCAAAGTAAAGTGTGCGTGTGCGCGCGCATGTGTGTGTGTGTTTGTGTGTGTGTGTGTATGTATGTATCTGTATACATAGATTCTCCCCTCCATATACAAAATGACATTTCTGATAGAACAATGCATGGTTATTTTTTATTTTAAAAACATTTTAAACTTACTGAGTTGTGAGAGTAGTACAGTATTCTCCTGTATGCCTATTCCCTAGATTCACCAATTAAGATTGTGCAGCAGTTGTTTCATCACTATGTATGCATATTATCATTATTGCTGAACCATTTGAGATTAAGTTGCAGATAATCATGACCTTTTACCCCTGAATATTTTAGTGTGTTATCTTTTAAGAGCCACAGTTCAATGATTAAATTTAGGAGATTTAATGTTGATGCAGTATTATTATTGAATATGCAGTTAAAATAGATTTTGCTATTTGTCCCAATAAGATACTTTATAGCCATTTTTTTACCTGACCTAGCCAGGATATGCATTCTAAGTAGTTGTCATGCCTCTTTAGCCTGCCTCAATCTATTAACAGTTCCTCATTTTTTTCTTTTAATCATACTGGCAGTTTTTAAAAAGTACAGGCCAGTTTTTTTTAGAAAGTCCTTCAATTTGGGTTTGTCTGCTTCCTCTTGATTAGATTAAGTTTTGCCTTTTTGGTGGGAGTAGCACGGATTGAAGCTGTATATTTCTGAGTGTATCACATCTGGAGGTACATGATGTCTCTCTGTCCCATTGTACTTTTTTTTTTTTTTTTATTCCAAGGTATTGTGAGGGTACAAACATTCTAGTTACACTTTATGTCTTTGCCTCACCCAAATACAGGTTAAAGGCGTGCCCTTCTCTCCCTTTAGTGCTCCCCGTGTCCTTTAGTTGTAGATTTTCCCCCCATCCCCCTAATCCCTGGAGAGTATTTCTGCCATGTGATCACCCCAGTGTTGATCAGTTAGTACCAATTTGATGGCGAGTACAAATGGATCCCTTTCTTCTGCTCTTGAGGTGCCTCACTTTGGATGATGGGCCTAAGTTTAGTCCAGGAAAGTATAAGAGGTACTAGGTCATCGTCATTTCTTATGATTGAGTAATATTCCATTGTAAACATATACCAAATTTTAGTAATTCACTCATGGATTGACGTGTCCCATTATACTTAATGTTAACTTTGGTCACTTAGTTAAGGTGGTAACTGCCAGATTTATCCACTACAAGGTTATAATGTTCCCTTGTAATTAATAAGTTATCTTTGGGGGGTGCTTTGTAACTGTATGAATATCCTTTCTTTCTTTAGATATTGGCCAAATGGGGGCCACTTCAAATTGGCATCTGTGTTGTTTATGACAATTCTCCATATTTTTAAGTTTTTATGTTGAACTAATTTTTATCTTACAGAAAGTCTGTAAGAATAGTACAGAAAATTCCCATATACTTTCCTCCAGCTAGATTCACCTATTTTTTAATATTTTGCTACCTTTGCTTAATTATTCTCTATGTATATGTATGGATGTATGTATGTATATATTTTTTTCCCTCTCCCCGTCCCCAAACCATTTGGGAATGGGTTGTGTACACCATGACCATTTACTGCTTAATATTTTATGCGTATTTCTTAAGACAGTATTTTTTTTATATAACTGTAGTACTTTTAATCAATTTCAGGAAATTTAATACTGTTAGAATACTTTAATCTACAACCTAATTTTGTCATTTGTCCCAATTATGTCATTAATAACAAATTTTCTCCATCACAGGATCTAGTTCAGTTATCAGATGTTGTGCTGTCTCTTTATTTACTTTTAATTTGGAACAGTCCCTCCTTTCTTTGTCTTTCATGACATTGACATTTTTAAAGAATACAAACCAATTATTTTCTAGAAAGTCCCTCATTTTGGGCTTGTCTATTTCCTCATTACTAAATTCAGGTTATGCATTTTTGGCTGGAATACTACATAAATGGATGTGTCTTTCTTAGGTTGTACTATCTGGAGCACCTGAAGTTCCTTATGGGTGTGTTAATTTTGATCACTTAGTTTAAGTGTTGTCTTTTTTCCTACTGTGTAGTTACTATTTTTCCTGTCATAATTAAGTAATTTGTGGGACATACTTTGGAACTATGTAAATAACCTCTTTCTCATCAAAACTTTCCCCTAGATTTAGCATCCCCTCGCTTTCTTGAGCTCTTACTTTCTGGCATAATAAAATGTTCCAAACTCATCTTGTACTTTCCTTGTCCTAACTTAGCATAATTTCTGGCACCCAGTTGATACTTAATATGTTTTACTGACGCTTTTCCTCACTATAATTAAGGAGATTATCTTTTCAGAGAAATATTGGGGCAGTTGGAGAGAGTAGGCATTTAGAGAGTGACCTCCTTGTGCTATTTGTTCACTTTTCTCTACTAATGTACTTGTTGGAGGTTGTAGCTTCATATTCTCTATAGCTTGCGGACACATGCTATCTTCCTGATTTGAAGGTTCCTTATAACATTTGGAATTTTATTTCTTGCAGTATTTATCAAGCCATATGTGCAATTAAAATTAAGTTTTAAAAGCATCTTTAATAGTATTTTAATATTTATATATGTGCCATAATCAAAATAGTTTAACATTAGAGCCGATCTGATCACTTCAAAATCCTAAATCCACACAAGTCTGTTATTTTTAGATTTTTTTAGCATATCTTAATTTTCATATGTATAATTCTGCCCAAAAATGTCATCTATAAAATACAAAACTTTTCTCATTGGAAGAGATTACTGATCTTAGACTTCCCTTTAAAATTTTATTTTCCATTTGTTTTTGTGATCCATTGTAGTTTTCAGTGGAAACAATGCTAGTTTTTGTTTTTAGTCTGCCTATTACAATGCTTCTCTACCTTGGCTGCATACCTGAATCAACAGGTTCAGTTTTATTCTGACTGAGAGTAACACCTGATTTCTGTGTGATAGTATGTCCCCTTATATACTGTCTTGTCTTTTCTGATAGTTAAAAGTAATAAAAATTCAAACTACCAAGCATATAAAATGGAAAATAAATGTATGCTGAGTAGCTCTGTATTTTCATTTCTCAGCAGCAATCATCATTAATAGACTAGTGAAAAAAATTCCAGAATACTTCAGTGCATATAACGCACATCAAAAAATAAAAAGATAATTGCTCATACTTAATGTTCTGTAAAAGACATTTTAAAGGACCTTTGTAAGAATTAAAGAAGGGATGGACTGAAAAGTCTAGCTTATAAAACTGGAGCTATTGAATAAGAGTAGATGTGTAGATAAATTTTCTGCACTGAGAGTGGTCACTATCAAAGAAAATGATAGTTATATGCTAGAAGGAATTGAAGAAGACAAATGAACCCTTAGCCAGTATTTTTCTGACTAAAACTACATATATTTTAAAGTGAAAACAAGTTTTTTGAAAGAAATGAGATTCTATCAAGTAATTACATCTAAAGGTAAAATGCTTTTTAGAAAATATGTCATCAAACTATTATTTAAACTATTAAATACATGTTTTGTTTTAACATACTTGTTCAAAACACTTCAGTTTTATGTAGTGAATAAACTGGGAAGTGAAATTGACTCAGGAAAGCAAGATGAATAACTGGATAGACATAGAATCGGGAAAAAACACATACCTCTATGTTCTTTATGTTGAAGGAGATAGGATTCTTAATCTTAAAGGAGTGTAACTATGGATCTTGTATCTTTTTGCACTTTAAATTGGTGGCCACAACTGCAGCCAATTTTAAAATAGTGCTTTTATATTCTACTACTAACATATTTTTCTTTTCTGTTACAGCTGGGAATGGAGGAAGAAGATGTGATTGAAGTTTATCAGGAACAAACGGGGGGTCATTCAACAGTTTAGATATTCTTTTAATTTTTTTCTTTTCCCTCAATCCTTTTTTATTTTTAAAAATAGTTCTTTTGTAATGTGGTGTTCAAAACGGAATTGAAAACTGGCACCCCATCTCTTTAAAACATCTGGTAATTTGAATTCTAGTGCTGATTATTCATTATCGTTTGTTTTCATTGTGCTGATTTTTGGTGATCAAGCCTCAGTCCTCTTCATATTGCCCACTCCTTTTTAAAAATACATGTGTGCACAGAGAGGCCACTGTTTTCAGGACTGTGCATTTTCAGGCTTGTGATAAATAAGATCGACCAATGCAGGTGTTCATAGTGACTTTCCAATTGGCCCTGAAGTTCTAGCATGTGATTACTTCACTCCTGGACTGTGACTTTCAGTGGGAGATGGAAGTTTTTCAGAGAACTGAACTGTGGAAAAATGACCTTTCCTTAACATGAAGCTACTTTTCAAATTTGAGGGTCTGGACCAAAAGAAGAGGAATATCCAAGGTGGAGTCAAGATGACAGATAAGGTGAGAGTAATGACTAACTCCAAAGATGGCTTCACTGAAGAGAAGGCATTTTAAGATTTTTAAAAAATCTTGTCAGAAGATCCCAGAAAAGTTCTAATTTTCATTAGCAATTAATAAAGTTATTCATGCAGAAGTGTATACTGTAGAACACTGCTCTTTTTGATTTTATTTGTACTTTTTGGCCTGGGATATGGGTTTTAAATGGACATTGTCTGTACCAGCTTCACTGAAATAAACAATATTTGTAAAAATCATACTAATGCTCATTTTATTTTAATTGTATAGGAAGTAAAAAGAAAATGCCTAAAATAAGGTTTTCTTGCAGAATACTGGAAATTGTTTACACATGGTACAATTTTTTTCTTCATTACTGTACAGTGATGATGTTAATGACTTTGAAGCACTGAAGTTACTGAAGTGCCTTCTGAATCAAGGATTTAATTAAGGCCACAATACCTTTTTAAATACTCAGTGTTGTGTTTTTTTAAAAACTTGATATTCCTGTATGGTGCATATATATGATACAGTTACCCAATCATGTTGAATAAATGGGCATGCAAAAAATTCTTAATTGATTCATTGATAATTTCAGTTCTCCCTTTAACAGTTTACAAAATGTTCTCTGCTTAGTTAAATTTTGGTATATTTTGTTTATATTTTCATTTTATTTCTTTACGTCTTAAACAGTTCAACTTTTTGTAAAGTTAAAATACCGGGTTAGTTTGTTCCTATTAGAGGGCTTAAATTTTCCTTTTAACTCTTTAATGAATCACAGAATTCAGAGTATCTATGCATACATATAATCCAGTTTCATGTTATTCCAAATAGAATGTCATCTGACTACTTGAGAAGACCAAATGAAACCTATCTTAAATACATTTTATAAACTATTACAGCTTACATACCCTATTCAAGTCACCTGTTGAGAAATAGATTGGCTTGGTCTTATAATTCTTATATTTTATCTTAACTGAAAACTTATTTGTATTGTTTAAGTTAGAGCTTTTAGACTGTCACCTGGCATTTATCATTATATTCATTAAATAGTGACTAGGAATTAGGCTCGTTTTTAGAAACTCTTCATGGGTTGCATATTTCTATCAAGATTGGCTATTTGAGCTATCCAGAATGCATGAATATATAGTTTGGTGTCTTGATTTTGTTTGTGTCTCTAAATGTCTGAAGGCTTTCAGTATTTAGGTGGTGGCTAAATACTGGGGAAGTTATTTTCTTGTTTTTAGTTTATTGGATTCTTCTAAATGCATTGCACTCTGCAATGGTTAACTTAAAAATGTGCTTATTTGGTGTAATAGTGCTGATAAAATAGGCATTTCATAGCAAAAATTTAATAGTACATCAGATTTCTGAAGGGACCTATAATAACATTTAGTGTAGCCACTCTATCTGATGCTTGACTGCAACATCCTAAATTTGTAAAAGAAAGGAGAAAATAAAGTCAGTAATGGTAATTTCCCCCAACAGGATGTTTTCCTTGAGTGTTCATTCTTCTGTTCTTGGTTGAATTATTTGAGATGCTTGGGCCGGGCGCGATGGCTCACGCCTGTAATCCTGGCACCAAGGCGGGAGGATTGCTTGAGCTCAGGAGTTCTAGACCAGCCTGAGTAAGAGCGAGACCCCGTCTCTACTATAAATAGAAAGAAATTAGCCAAACAACTAAAAATAGAAAAAAATTAGCTGGGCATGGTGGCGCGTGCCTGTAGTCCCAGTTACTCGGGAGGCTGAGGCAGTAGGATCACTTGAGCCCAGGAGTTTGAGGTTGCTGTGAGCTAGGCTGACACCATGGCACTCTAGTCCAGGCAACAGAGTGAGACTCTGTCTCAAAAAAAAAAAAAAAAAAATTATTTGAGATACTCCTTTCACATCTGATTAAGTACTATTGAATGAATGAATGTGCAAGTAGGGTCCAGAAACTTGAGGAAAAGTTTAAATGACATATTAAAGTTTATGATGACTGATATTATCTAGTGTTTTGGCCATTTCTATTTAATTTTACATAAAACAAAGAGTTAAAATAAGCATCAAGTCTAAGCAAGTCCAGTAACACAGCAATACAGAATCTAGATTAGGTTCAAATTCTGGGTTGTAGAGGTACAATTTCTGTAGAAAGCAAGTGCCTTATGAACATTAATAAGAAATATGGGGGAGTTTCTTGCAAACATTAAGCTTTTCAGTTGTGGACAATGAAGTATATAGAGTAGGGCCAAAGGAAATTTGTGGGAAAATTCAGGTTCAGATGTTGCTTGATTTATTATTAATAGTAACATCCTTTTATGTAACTTGTTTGCTAAAGCTCTTTCATCCCCTTTAATGATCATTCTATGATAGATACTTTGTTAAAATGGATATTTTATTAGATATTAAAAAAGATGTTAAAGATAAATTTCAAGACCCTTTCTGATAGAGTCAGTGCAATTTTTTTTTTTAATTTCAAAATATTAAGGGGTACAAATGTTTTTGTTACATGGACAGCTTTTATAATGCTTGAGTCAGGGCTATATAATTGTGCCCATCAGCTGAATAGTGTTCACTGTACCTGTTAGACAGGTTTTTGCCCCTCCCCACATCCCCCCTCCCAGTCTAATTTTTTTAACTGGGGAAATTTTGTGAGTGGTTGGTTCTTCGAGGCACAGTTAAAGGGCAAAAACTTAAGATTTGTTAGTTTTCAGGGTTCAAGGATAATGCTGTCCAATAGGACTTCCTGTCATGATGGAAATGTTCTATGTCTGTGCTGTCCAGTACAATAGCCAGTAGCCACATGTGGCCATTGAGCACTTGGAATGTAGCTGTTGTGACTGAAAAATTTAACTTAAGTTTATTATTATTATAGTTATTATTTTGAGACAGGGTCTTGCTCTGTTGCCAGGCCTGGAGTGCAGTGGTGTTGTCATAGCTCACTGCAACTCCAAACTCCTGGAGGCTCAAGCCTCCATTTTTTGTATAGATGGGGGTCTCCACTTTTTGTATTCTGTCTTGCTATGTTGCTCAGGCTGGTGTCGAACCCGTGGCCTCAAGTGATTCTCCTACCGTAGCTTCCCAAAGTGCTAGGATTATAGGCATGAGCCACGGCCTGGCCTAATTTAAAATAGCTATGTTATTCAATAGTGCAGCTCTAGAATCTATACTTCGAGGACGTGAGAATAGCCTCCGAAACGGCTCATTTTGCTGACATGAACATGTATCAAGGGATTACAAATATACCTTGCTCTAAATAGACATTAAATTTTAGATTTTTAGGATGAAATGGTTGTGGTTTTGCTTTATAAAGAGGTTTAAAATAAAATTCTTAATACATGAATAGATAAATTAGCTCCTCTTAGCTAATTCAGAATTGTTTGCATTACAAAATTTCCATTTACCTTCAACTCTTTCAGGCACATTGACCAAAATGAAATACTTTGACTATCTAAGACCACATTAGTGTTTCAGACAGAAATTAACGAAATTATAGACAGTTTTAGGCACCAAAGCTTCTGGATTTATGTGGTTGTAGAAAACAACGGATTTAGGTGAGTGAAAAGTTTAATTGGATTGAACAAAGTGTGTGGTGTGGAGAAGTGGTGGGAATGGAGGTTCTAGAGTTAAGAAAATCTTTCGCATGGATTCAGGGAAACAGATCAACTGAAATTAATTGGGCTTAGGATGAAACTTAATTATAAAAGGAAGTTTCTCTTTTTTTGTTATCACCTCCCAACTTACTTTTTACTTTTCTTCTAGCCTTAAGGCCTGGGTATTTGTAGGAACTGGAAATAAGAGTAAACCCATGGTCTGGAAATACTCTGTGTCCACTGCAGGCCACTGGCTTCCTTATGGAGCTCTTGATGGAAACGAAGATGTTTCTCCAAAGCAGCTTTTTGCCTAAGGAGACAACCCCAACCCCAATTCCAATAATGATTAAGTGCCCTAGAAACTGTCTTATAAACCAATAGAACCGAACTTCGTATTTTTTTTTTTTTTAACAGAGTCTCACTCTGTTGCCCACGCTAGAATGCCATGTCATCAGCCTAGCTCACAGCAACCTCAAACTCCTGGGCTCAAGCAATCCTATTGCCTCAGCCTCCCGAGTAGCTGGGACTATAGGCATGCGCCACCATGTCTGGCTAATTTTTTTTATATATTTATTTTTATTTGTCCAGCTAATTTCTGTCTATTTTTCTCAGTAGAGATGGGGTCTCACTCTTGCTCAGGCTGGTCTCAAACTCCTGAG
>CAUYSK010066824.1:0-13609 GCA_963575035.1 Avahi laniger
GTCCCAGCTACTTGGGAGGCTGAGACAGTAGGATTGCCTGAGCCCAGGAGTTTGAGGTTGCTGTGAGCTAGGCTGACGCCACGGCACTCGCCCCAGGCAAGAGAGTGAGACTCTGTCTCAAAAAAAAAAAAAAAAAAAAAATGTAGGATATATTAAGACACTGACAGATAAACAAAGCTGAGGGAACTCATTGCTAGTAGACGTGTGCCATAAGAAATGCTGAACGGAGTCCTTCAGGTAGAAATGAAAGGACACTAGGCAGACTCAAACCATACAAAGAAATAAAGAACAACATAGAGGAAAACTGCACAGGTAAATTTAAAAGGCCAGCATTATTGTATTTTTGGATCGTAACTCTTCTTTTTTTATCTTGATGATGTAAAAGAGAAATGTATAAAGCACAATTATAAATTCATGTTAATGGGCACACAGTGTATAAAACTAATTCATGATGACAACAACAATAACAAAAAGGAAGTAGGACAGAGCTATGTATGAGCAAAGGTTTTGATTACTATTGAAGCCAAGGTGGTGTCAGTCCAAAAGAACTGACCCTCGTTATTCACTGATTTCACATTTGTAACGTTACTTATTTGCTAAAATTTATTTGTAACCCCCCAAATTAAAATAATATAACATTGCTTAAAAAAACTTTAAAAAAGTATCACCCTTGTGCCAATATGAAGATAAATTAAGGAATGACACTGCCTAAAAAGTATTAAATCATTCAGTTGTTAAAGGGAGAAATAATGAGAATCTGAAACACAATCAATGGAATTAGATAAGCAAATGAATATACTGAGTTAGAGAAAGGGAGAAGAAATTTCCAGCCTGAGCCATTAGACGGCTAATGGTGTCATTACCTAACACAGGAAGAACAGGTTAACACAGAACATAATAAATTCCATGGTAGACAAGTCAAGCTTGAAGTAACTGTCGATCATTCAAGAGAATATGTGCAACCAGCAACTGGAAATGGGGATTGGAAAACTCAGAAGGAAGAATAGAACTAAAGATGAAATATTGAAAGGTGTCAAACTACAGGAAGTCAATGAAGCATCCTACTCTCATAATATAGACTGACAAAAGAAAGCCAAAGGACAGAATCAGATATAATGCATCTGGCAAAGAATGAGTAAAGACGGGAAATTGAAAAGAAACTGTCAAAGGGTGGGGGGTGGGGAGTAGATGGTTCTAGAAGAGACTGTTGTATCTGAATCCAGTAAGAGTGGTCCTTTTCTAGCATGCTTCATTACAGTTCAACTAAGAAGAAAATTAAGTCACTTCTATTAGATTTGATAGTAAGCAAGTCTGATCACAACAAAATGAGTTGTAATGGAGACATGAGTCTGTCTATAGAGAACTGAAGAGTTGAAGAGTAAGCAGTTGTCAGTGAAGGAGAAAAATAGGTTAATAGCAAGAACCAAAGAGAGGAAAAAAAAGAGAATTCTGCATTCTTTTACTTGAAATATTTCCAATTTTCATAGAAGATTCAATTCCACATAGGATGGGCTGTAGCCAGCTGAAAGACAACATTCAGGGCTTATATTCCCAGCCAGAAAACCAGAGAAGCGTCCAACAACAAAACAGCCAAGTTGATACCTCAGCATAAAAGTAGTCTTAGATAGGACAACAGATAAAGATAAAAATATAGGGAAGAAAGATAAACAGAAACCGCCAAAATAATAGAATAAAAATAAATATTTACCAACAATTTATCAATACTTATCAATAATCACCATAAATAAGACCAAATTCATCAGTTAAAAGACAGACTGTTCAAATGGATTTTTTAAGATCCATCAATTTCATACACAGGTGTTTATCCAGGAGAAATAAAAATATCTGTCTACAAAAGTTTTATACACTAATGGTCACATTAGCTTTATTCATAATCCAGTCAAAATCTAGCAACAATCCAAATGTTCACCTAGAGGTGAATAAATAAACAAATGAGCATAACCACACAACAGACTATTAGCAATAAAAAGGAACAAAAGGAACAAACTACTGATATACACAATGACATGGATAATTCTCAAAACCGTTTTACTGAGCAAAAGAAATCACCTTAAAAAATACACACTAAATGATTCTATTCTGCAAGCCTAGAAAAAGCACACTAACATATATTGTCAGAAAGCAAATCAGTTTCCCTGGGGCAGGGGTGAGGTGAAAGAAATTGACTGGAAGCAGGTACAAAGAAACTGCTAGGAGTGATGAAAATATTCTATATCTTGATTGCCTTTGTAGTTACATGGTGTACACATTCACCTATACTCACTGAACAATACATTGTTTTAAACAGGTTTGTTTCATAGCATGTAGATTCGACTTCAGAAAAGTTGATTTTAAAAAGCTGATCCAGCCAAACACTTATTTATAAAAGCATCACACCTAAAATATAAGGTTGAATTTACATAAAGGAAGAAAAAAGACATGGTAAGTATTAATAACCAAAAGAAATGTAGTTAGCTATATTAATATAGACAACATAGGCTTTAAGCCAAAAGGCATTATTATAGACAAAGAAGACCACTAAATAATAAAATAAACACACAGTCTATAACAGGTAACAGATCTGTTGCTGTTTTATTACACAACAATTAAAATATATACTCTTTTCATATACATATGAATAGATTTTTAAAAACTAGCCATACCCTAAGCACACAGTATTTCTCAGTAAATTTGAAATAATTTGTTTTATAATACAAACACCATATTCCGTAACAATAATACAACTTTGGTTGAAAATAAATAGCAGAAATATAACCTCCCAAAATCTGAATTATAATTAAAAGTAAGTAATCTTTGACCCATGAGTTACATAGAAGTCACATAGTTATTAGAAAGTATTCATAATTGAATGATAAACCTACTAGTAAGCAAAATCTGTGGAATGATTAGAAGCCGAAGAAGTACACAGAGGGAAATTTATAATTAAACACTTACAGAAGACTGAATATTAATGAGCTAACAGTCCAACTTAAGATAGAAAAAAGAATAGAAAATAGAACAGTAGTAGATTCGTGAACTACAAAACAAAGACATAATGAAGAGGATCCACAAGCTAAAATTTAGTTCTTCAGAAAGACTAAAAAAATTGACAAGCTCCTGACAAAATTGGTCAAGAAAAACAATCAAATGCATAAATATATAATGTTAGGAATGAAAGGGCAGAACTTTTAGGTAAGTTTGAGTGTGTGTTGGGCAGAGATTGATTATTACAGAGCATTACATATTTGGTCACTATGACCATTCATTTTTACTTACCGCCAACAGAAGACACATTTATTTGCACATGCCAAGCTCGGAGTGGTTTCCATGCAGCGATGGCTTTCAATGCCATAGAATGTATGTTTATAGCAACCTCCTCTCCCTCGAAGCATTGACTGTGACAAGTAAACAAATCATAATTTGAATAAAATTGTCAAAGCACAGAAACAAAGCACCAAGCCATCATTTTTAAGAAGAAACCATGTGTTTCATAACCATAAATATCCCTACTGGTATCTGCATGGTGCAGAAAATTAACATTATAGCATTATAGTGTTTTGACAGTACTTTGGGTTTTTTCTAAAACCCAACAAAATAAACCTATGATTCATTAACTCTGAAAGCTCTATAGGGTAAATCACTGATGCTTTCATTTCACATCCATCCAACTGCCTCAAATAATATTAGCAATAACATATAATGCCAGGGGATAGACACAAGAGGCTCCTAAACAATGCAGGCAGCGCTCATATGCAAGAGTATCTCTGCTTTGAATAGTGAGGTGAGCAAGGGAATGCATCCTGGACTATATTCTATGTCAATGGAATGGGTAGAATTTGAGCATATTTGAGACAGTTGAGGGGACCAGCAGCCAGTATATAAGGAACAGATTATTCCCAAAAAGAACACTGTTTAATGTGAGGGATAAAACCATATATCCCATGAGTCACATAAATCAGTAAGTATAGTAAAGAAGGTAATTTAAAGAAATAGATCAACTTAGGGTTGGAATCAAGATAATATCAAGCTTTTCAAGGTATCATTAGAAAGATTTGTTACAAAGCTCTGTGTAACATGGGCTTGATTTCAGTAAAAGTGGAAGTAGCGAAGCGTGTGAGGAGGTTATACGAGAAAGGCAATGATGACTGGCTCGAAAGATTAGTGGAGGAAACAGGCGGGATACCAAGGGCATAATCAGTGTCATTCTCCACTGAGGGTCCAAGATAATTCAGAGGAAGTTGTCCAAGATAATTCAGATTTTGAGGTCGAGTGACTGAAATGACATGGAATTAAAAACAGCAACAATGAATAAGGAGGAAAAAGAGGAGACACAGAAGGGTAGCCTTTACACATAGAAAGATATAGAGATATCAGTATACTAATATTATAATGCAGTCCACAAGGAAAGAAAATTACATAAAATCCTATCAGCTTAATTAATGTCAGTTGACCATGAAGTCTTTTAATTGTTTATTCTGACAAAAAAGTTTCCCTGCCTACCTTAGTACTTGAATTTGGAAAAAAAGGAGCAAAGTAAAAATATTGTTCAGCATAGCTATGTCTACAAATTCTCTTCCAAATTCCTAATAAAATATACAAGGCAGCAAACATAACATTCAACTCTTGCAAATAGCACTGAAAACTAAAAAGTCCACCAAATGCCAAAGTCAGAGTAATTTCTAAAAAATGTCACGCCAGTGGAGAAACAGAGTTGAATAACTCTAAGTTTCACTGTTTATTGAGAAGTTAATACACATTGTTATGAACTGAATTGTACCACCCCCAATTCATGTTGAAGTCGTAACCCTCACTGTAACTGTATTTGGAGAAAGGGCCTTTAAGGATGTGATGAAGGTGAAATGAGGTCCTATGTTTGGGGCCCTAATCTGATAGCACTGCTGTCCTTAAAAGAAGAGGAAGAGAGACCAGAGAGCTCTCTGTGGGTACATGGAGGAAAGGCTACATGAGGAGTGGAGCTCACAGAATGAAAGAACTGCAGGCAGCCTCACAGGACCAGTGAGGGCTTCCCAGAGGTGTGACATCCAAACTGAATACTGAAGGGCTAAAAGGATTTTTCAAGATACAGTGACTGACTTTGCAAGGTACAAGCATAGAGACGTGTGAGAAGAGGATGGCATAGTTTTTGTTTTAAAAATGTTGTTTTCCAAAAGTTTATTTAAGTCTATGATGTATTTTGAAATTTTTAAGGCATGAGGTTTAAGACAACTCTGTTTTGCATGGGGTTTTATTTTTATTTGTTTGATATGTGCATTCTGGGGTGTTTTTGTTTTGGCCAATAGACACTAATTGCTCCAGCATCATTTGTTGAAAAGGTTATCCTTCCACCATGGAATTGTTTTTGCACCTTTGTAAAAAAGTTAAACATATTTTGTGAGTCTATTTCTGGAATCTCTACTCTTTGCTTTGATCTATGTGTCTGTCTGTCCTTTAGCCAGTACCACACTGTCTTAATTACTATGGCACTACAGTAAGCTACAGCATCAGATGAGTGATTCTTCCCATTTCTTTCCCATTTGTCAACTTTATTTAAGCTCATCTAGGGCCTGTGTCTTTCAAGTTTTAGAATAAGTTTGTCTATTTCTACAAAAGCCTTACTGGTATTATTATAAGAGTTGCATTAAACCTATAGATTAATTTGGGGAAAACTGGCATTATATTGAATCTTCTATTCCATGAACATGGTATGTCTCTCCATTTACTTAGATTTTCATTGATTTTTTTCATCAGCATTTTGTAATTTTCAATATCCAGTCTTGTATATGTTTCATTAAATGTAAATCTATTATAAGTATATAATTTTTTTGGAGTGACTGTAAATGGAATGTCTTTTTAGTTTTGATTTTCATACGGTTATTGTTAATACACAGAATGCAACTGGTTTTTGGATGTTGATACTGTATCCTATGACTTTGCAGAACTCAATTATTAGTTCTAGGAATTTTTTTTTTTTTTTTTGCCATTTCCTTGAGATTTTCTATGCAGATAATCATGTCATCTGCAAAACAGGACAGTTTTATTAGTATTTCTGCCTTTCCAATCTGTATTCATTTTCTTTTTCTTACCTTATCAAAGTGGCTAGAACGTTCAGTGCTACGTTGGATAGGAGTGGAGCAGACATGCTTGGTTTGTTCCCAGTCTTACAGGAAAAGCATTTGGGCCTTTGCATTCAGTATGATGCTAGTTGTAGGAATTTTACAGATACTCTTTATCAAGCAGAGGTAATATTTCTCTATTTCTAACTTGCTGAGAGTTCTTAATAATGAGGTGTTAGACTCTGCCAAATGCTTTTTCATCAACTGATACAAATAAATGATTTTCTTCTTTAGTTTATTGATATGATAAATTACTTTGATTTTTGAACGCTGGACCTGCTGTGCATATCTGGAATCAATTCCACCTTGTAACAGTATATGATTGCTTTTATACCCAGCTGAATTCTATTGGCTAGTATCTTGCTGAGGGTTTCTACATCTAAGTTAATGAGAGATATCGGGTCTCTTTCACTGTACTGTCTTTGTCAGGTTAAAACTGGCCTCATAAAACAAGTTGAGAAGTATTTCCCTCTCTTGTACTTTTTGGAAGACATTAGATAAAACTGGTATTAATTCTTCATTAAATGTTTGGTAAAATTCTCCAGTAAAATCATCTGAGCCTAGAGATTCACTCTGGGGAGACTTTTAATTACAAAATCAGTTTCTGCAAGGATTATAGGACTATTTAGATTATCTATTTCATTTTGGTTGAGTTTGCTTGAGTTTTGATAATGTGTGGTTTTCACGGAATGGATCTATTTCATCTGAGTTGTTGAGTTTATCAACATAAAATTGGTTGTAGCATTTCCTTATTATCCCTTAAACGGCTGCAGGCTGTAATAATATCCTGTTTCATTCCTAATATCGGTGATTTGTGTCTTTTTATTTTGCCAGTCTTACTACAGATTTATTGATTTTATTGATGTTTTCAAAGAACCAATTTTTTTGTATCATAGCTTTTTAAAATTTTCTTATTTTAAATTTCATTGATTTATACTTACATCATTTCCTTCCTTCAGTTTCCTTTGTGTTTACTTGGCTCTTTTTGTTCTAGTTTATTGTGACAGGAACTTAGATTGCTGATTTGAAAATATTCCTCATTTCTAATGTAAGAATGTAGTGCTGTAAATTTTCCTCTTAGCACTGCTTTTGAGCTGAATCTTATAGATATCTTTTATTTTCATTTTCATTCAGTTCTATGTATTTCTTAAAGTTTCCTCTTTGATCCATGGCTTATTTAGGAACATGTTGTTTAATGTACACGTTTAGATGTGTCTTTGATATTGATTTCTAGTGTTATCATTCTAATGGCAGTTTAATTTTCAGAGCCTTTGCAGTGTAATTTTTCTGAGACTCCCATTGGTCCCTGCTGGTGCTGTCTGAGGGGACAGGAGGGGTTCCTGCAGGCTAGTGCAGTGTGACCTTCTCAGTGGAGAAGGCAAGTGTCCCAGCAGATTTCTAAGGCCAGGCTGCTTGTGTGGCAGAGTTCCCCTCCTCTGTGGCCTCAGGCATCCCCAGTATCTCTGGGTGGAGAGGCAAGTCTCAGACCCACAAGGACAAAGAGGCTCCCCTGGCTGGACCACTTGTTATAGTGGGGTCTCCCTCACTAGTGCCACCCACTCATCTTAGTGTCTCTTGGTGGGGAAAGAGTCTCAGCTTAGCAGGGACAGCATTTCACAGGCCAGGCCACTTGTTAGAGGGTAAGGTGGAGTCTCTCTAATACAGTCACAGAAACCAATCAGCGGAAGGGTGAAGGATTACAAAGAAGCACATGGAAATTTTTACACTGTTCATTATCTTGATTGTGGAGATGGTTTCACTGGTATATGCATGTGTAAAATTCATCAAATTGTATGTTTTCAATACATATAATTTCTTACATGTAAATTATACCTCAATAAAATTGAAAATATTTTTATTTAAAAATAAAACACCCAAGAGTCGGCTGAAAAGTTCCCACCAGCCAAAGTGTGAAAATTGATGACAGAAAAGAAAAGAACGATAATGGATTGAACTGATGAAAATGCATCTTCCTTCATGCTTTTTCTTGGAAAAAAAAGAAAGAAAATGTATCATTACATAATGATATTCAAAAACAAGAGGAAAATGTGTCACCATTTGAGGTGGCTATTAAAACAACTCCTACTTTGAAAATCTGCAGTTAAAAAGAAATCAATCACTTATACTGCCCTATCAATAGGAACTGCATTTCAGAGTAACTAAATATCCTCAGTTGATAAAAACTGTTCTCCTTTACAGAATAACGCTAGGTAATAAATGTAGAAGAAATGACAAATTTAAAAATATGATTTTACAAACCAAAATTAAGTATTATTTCAGGCAAGTATTATCAACAGGGCTTTTTTAAAAAAAAAAGCAAATAGCTTAATGGCTGATAGCAAACTGGATGTTTTTAAGTAAAATTCTAGTGACAAGGAGAAAAACATAACTGCACAAAGGAGGGAGTAGAGAGTCATCACTCTGTTTCAGTTGTTAATATCAGCATTACTAATCATGAGTGCAAGACAACTGGCCTTGCTCTTAAACAACTCAGTGCCATTTAAAAAAGTAAAAAGACTGGTCTTTATTATAAAAGAGACTTAACAGACATAACCAGAAGAAATGTGAGGTCCTATACTGGATACTCATTTGGACAAACCATTTACAGTCATTGGGGGTCAATTTAAGAAATTTGATTATGTTCAGAAATGAAAATTCACTAAAAAGGAAACTTGAGATTATTGACTATAAAAAAGACAGGTTATAAAACAGTATAAACATCCTGTATAAACATCCTATATTTATAAAATGACCTCATTCAGGTTCAAATGTGCACATACATATAGAATGCACATGTATTAAGGTGTTAACAGTATTGATTTTGCTATGGTGGAAATATAACGTCTTACTTTTTTATTTTTATTTGTCTAAATTTTCTAACTTTCTACAATGTACAGATATTGTTTCTGCAATAATAAAAGGTTATGTTAAGAAATGAAACAAAACATATATTCCAATAGGAGCACTGAGGCATGCACAGAACATTTGTGTTACGAAGGAGAGACCGATAACTGCTTTCTGAGAGATGTAGAAAAGAGATTTGGAATCAAAAGTTACTTCCCATTATGGGAAACGTGTGGCTATTTAAATTTAAATTTAATGACTTAAAGTTAAATAAAATTTAAAATTCTCTTCCTTATTCACTCTAGCTGCATTTCAAGTTCTCAACAGCCATACTTGGTTAGTGACTGTATTAGTTACATGGTTAGGTATTTGATATTAAGTACACGGTTAGGTATTAGACATTTGGCATTAGGTATCTGCGTCGTCTTTCCAACACTATGTGTTCACTTCATGTTTCTGTGCCACATTTTGGTAATTCTTGCAATATTTTAAACTTTTTCATTATTACTATATCTGTTATGGTGATCTGTGATCAATGATCATTGATGTTACTATTGTAATTGTTTTAAGGCACCACAAACTATGCCTATATTAGATAGCAAACAATCGATAAATGTTGTATATGTTTTGATTCTCCACTAGCCAGCTGTCCCTCCCCCCTCATATTTCCGTACTCTCTCACAGTATTGAAATTAGGCCAAGTAATAACTCTGCAATGGCCTCTAAGTGTTCAAGTGAAAAGAAGAGTCCCACATCTCTCATTTTAGATCAAAAGCTAGAAGTGATGAAGCTTAATGAGGAAGGCATGTCGAAGCTGAGATAGGCCATAAGCTGGGCCTCTCGTGCCAAACAGCAAGCCAAGTAGCAAATGCAAAGGAAATATAATACTTTAAAAGAGTGAGTTGTATGGAATGTAAATTATATCTCGATAAAGCTGTTAAAATATGCATACAGCAGAAATTCACAGGCTGATTCTAATTTATATAGAAATGCAAAGGACTTAAAAAAAAAGTGGAACCACTTTTCTTAGAAATTAAAAAACCAAGATGGAGAGATTATACTACATAACTCCAGACTTACTACAAAGCTAAAGTAATCAAGACAATATGGTATTGGCATAAGGATAGATAAATATATCAATGAAACAGAATATGAAGAGTCCAGAAATAGGTCTAATCATATATGATGAATGGATTGTCAACAAAGGTCTAAAAGTAATTCAGTGATGAAAGGAAAGTGTGAAAGCTGTCAGAATCAAAATGGAGTCACTAATGTTAAGAAAACCCTGACAGATAGAGCTGGGGAAGGCCATGAAGAGAGGGTTCTCACACTTGTATGCTTGATAATAAAAAAGACCACAAAAACAGCAACCTTGCACAAAGGCCATCGCAGCCTTACACAAAGATATTTCTGCAGGCACATCTGTCCAATACCTGTCTGTCCGACCTTGGACTGGCGTTACCCTTGTTGATCTTTGTAGCCAAGGATAATTATTTCAAAACAATTATGTAATCGTCTTCACTTTTTCCTTTAAAGTTGGGTACGGTGGTTTTAAAGGAAAAAATAGCTTGTAGTCCCAGCTACTCAGAGGCTGAGGCAGAAGGATCACCTGAGTCCAAGGGTTTGAATCCAGCCCGGTCAACATAGAGAGACTTCATCTCTTTAAAAAAAAAAATCTTTCTCTTCCTTTATCTCCTTGAATATGCATACAGTTTACTATGGCATATGTATTCCCATGGCAATGCTCTCTTCCCAAATGAATATCATTTTATTTTAGAGAAAGACCTCTATTAATCAGGTGGACATATATAGTGTCAGAAACAGGACCCAAAAAAGATCGCTAATGGAAGGAATCAGCGATTCTTAGAAAGTATGCAGTGTTCACTTAAACCCTTTGAGCTCTCTGCCTCCGTGGCTCACCTTTTCTGCCACGATTGACTCTTCTCTCAGGATGAGCCTCCCTCCTTTTGACAGAGGCTTTTTTACTTTATTTCGGATCTGGTTTGGATAAGGTTACCTTAATAAAGAATCATACATCTCTCCTGGGATGATATACATTTTGTCTTTCCTGGGAAGTCCTTTCTAGCATAAAGGCAAGTTGCTTTCTGGATTGAGTACTCTTGGTTTTGATAGAATTTACGTTCTGTCTGTGAGGCATGTCTTCTCTGGTTTGCACATCACGTTTACTATTTTGTTTGATCTGCACACCTAAGTTAAAATTTTTGTGAACCCTCTTATCTTGGTTTCTTTTCATTTGATTTGACTATTTTCCCTTGCTTGTTTCTGAAAATTTTCTGAGACCAAAAATAAACTTCTGGGTGGTTATAGCACAGGATGGCTAAGTAACAACCACTAGGGCAGTTGCCAACATCTAAAACACCAGTCTAAACTCCTGACATTCCCTGATAGGATTTATAAGATTTTCTTTGCTTTTGCAACATAATAAGAAACAGAACAGGATTCTCAAATATTAAGGCACGCCAAATTTTATGAGACTACAGCCAGCTACCTACTATGATCCATTCTTCTGGACATTTTTAAACTGATAGGCAAATTACTTCAAGGAAAATTCAGACAGAGTTCAAATGATCATTATTCAAAAAACCTGCGACTATAGAGTTAACAAGTAGACTCTTCTAAGTTCTCTATCTCTCTGTTTTTTTAATCTACCTACTTTGAACCTGCTGACTTTTCTACTGGTGTTGAGATAAAACTCACTGCATATGGCATTATAGCAAAGATTTTTTAAAAAGAGAAAGAAGTCTTAAAGGGCTTTCAAGTTAATGGCCTTACAAATTACAACAGTTCCATGGTAATCAACAATCAAGACATCTTTTAGAAATATAAATTTAGGTTTGCCAGACTAGCAATTGTGTATGGTGATGGAACACTTAAATTGAAAAATTAGTAATCTAAAAGAAAAAGAACTAGACATATGTTTATAAAAGTCAGGCTCTCAAACAAGTCAAAATCTTCATCTCGAAGCAATAATATAAGGTATCTCTGTCCAAAACAAAAATTTTGCTTTTTTTGCCACACAGAAACCAAAAAGAAAAAGCCAGGAAAAAAAAAAAGAAACTTCTAAAATTCTTCCCTGCCCATATTTGCTAATTAAACAAACCAGACAGCAAACAAAAGATAGATTTGTTACTAATTCAAGACTACCTAGAGATTTTGTTTTTCTTATACAATTCAAGCAGTATCACTTTAAAGGTAAACATTGAAAATTTAACCCTAAATTCATTTGAAAATAAAAAAAAAAGGGAGGGGGAGGGGATGGATAAAAGAGTTTTTTAAAATCAAACTTCCATGGAAACTGCTTTGCCTAATTTTTATCCACAGCCCTTCATTAGATTGCCAATCAGGGCAAACGAAGTTAGTCATAGGAACAAGTTCAAATTTTATCAAAAATATAGTTTGGATCCAACTTTTTTTAATAAACCAATGAGTTTGTATTACTATCTCATGACTACAATCCTAACATAAATGCTATAAGAATTTTATTTATGTGTATGTAAAATGTGTTTATGCATATGTTCATTTATTATATGTTGTGTCTACATGATAAAATCTGGCATAGTTGGGCAGAAAGCCCTTAAAGAATTAAGCACTCATAAAAAATATATAGTGGTTAACTCAAATGTCTTTTAATTCATATGACTTATATAAGTCTTTAATAAATAGGCTGGTTTTAAAATTATTGGTAAAATAAAAATAGAAATGTTTTCAAAATTGTCAGTATACATTTTTGGCTAGATTTCCTGGTCAGTTTTATATTTGCTTCTGATAGATATTTTAAGGTCTCAGGGCTTGGCACTAAGGTTTATAAAACTATAAACCCAGTCTAAAACAGAATGATCTTTCTTTGTGTAATTTTGTGATAAGTAAGATTAATTTAATATTATTGGTTCAATGAAAACAGCTGTCTCTTCTGAGTTATCAGCAAAATACCTATATATTTAACTCTGAGGTTCTTACTTGCGTAAATACCAGATATTTAGAGGCTATAAAAATGTTTGTTAGGGAATTAACTTGAAATGATGACTACCTTTGTCTAATATCTCAGTTCTCATAAGTAATCTAGGTAAACTTTTAAAAATAAATAAATCGGGTAAATGTAACTGGGATAAACACTTTTAAATGAACTTTTGAAGTAATCTGAAATCTTAAGGTTATGTTCAATTAAATAACAGGTACTCAGTAAATGGGTCACTGCCAACTAAAATAAAAAAGTTACAGGGAAACATGTTTCTAAAAATTATGAAATGGTTCTCATCTATAAAATACTGGTAAGTGACAGACAATTCAAGCTTCTTGCTTCCTAGGTTTTCACTAAAATTTAAGGTTACTAAGAGTTTAAAATTCTAATTAATATATACAATTTTGTATATAAAATGTGCCCAAAAATATTTTCAGTAAGAAAAAATCATAAGAAAAGCATTAAAATACGTTTTTTTGGCCGGACATGGTGGCTCACGCCTGTAATCCTAGCACTCTGGGAGGCCGAGGCAGGTGGATTGTTTGAGCTCAGGAGTTCGAGATCAGTCTGAGCAAGAACGAGAACCAGTCTCTACTAAAAATACAAAGAAATTATCTGGACAACTAAAAATATATAGAAAAAAAATTAGCCAGGCATGGTGGCGCGTGCCTGT
>CAUYSK010066829.1:0-48553 GCA_963575035.1 Avahi laniger
GTGGACCACTCAGCTTTCCTACTCCTCTTAGCTCTGCCCGCCTCCCCTCTGCTCTAATACCAAGGGAATCAGAAGCACTGGTTGGAGGAGAAGAAGGCTAGCTACATGAGGAAAGAGGAATGTAGCCAATTGTACCTCCCTCTGGGACTGACCACACTTTCTGCTCAAAGAGGCCCTGAAGGCAAAAGGGTAGAAGTATTGAGTTTAAATAAAGTTAGTTTTAACTTTTAATTCCTGAATTGAAACTGTATTTGTGACTTTAAAGGATATGGTACATGTATTACTTAAGAGTGACCAGAGAAATAATGGGATAGGGTAGGCTGAATAATGGCACCCCAAAGATGTCTACATCCTAATCCTTGGTACCTGTGAAATGTTACTTGAATGGAAAAAGGGACTTTGCAGATGTGATTAAGTTAAGAACCTTGGAAAGCAGAGATTATCCTGGATTATCCAGGTTGGTCCAATGTAATAACAAGGGTCCTTGTAGAAGTACGTAGGAGGGTCACAAACACAGAAGGCAACATGATTACAGAAAGAGGGACAGCAAGAGATCGAAAGATAATATGCTTCTGGCTTTGAAGACAGAGGGTGGGACCATGGGCCAAGGAATTTGGGTAGCTTCTAGAGGCTAGAAAAGACAAGGAAACAGATTTTCCTTTAGAGGATCCAGATGGAACCAGCCCTACTGACCCATTTTAAGACTTCTGACCTCCAGAACTCTAAGACAATAAAGATGTGTCGTTTTTAAGCCACCAGGTCTGTAGTAAGTTGTTACAGCAACAATAGTACACTAATACATGGGATTTGTTCAAGTTTTCACAGAAGGGCAAGGGAAAAGCCTCATTGACCAAAATTAAAGGGACAGGAGGAAACAAGGAGAAAAAAGCGGCTTCATGATTTTACATCTTACAAGGAAACTTGTTCAATATAAAAGTTATACATTGTCATCTCTATTAATATTCACAATAACTGTATGATTAGCTATTATGGTTTCCATTTTAATATGAAGAGTCTGAACACCAGAGGTTAAGAAACTTGCCCGCAGTGACACCATAGGCAAGTGAGACCAAAGCAGGGGAAGAGCCTGGACTGCTGGTGGTGCCCCAGCTGACACAGACAGACACTCTCATCTCTCTGGCTCCAAACCCCATCCCTTTTCCACCGCACTGCACTGCACCACCTTTTGTGTGCGGGATTCTCATTTTTACATGGGTCATAAACTATGAAACGCCTTCCACAAATTTGGTGTCCCCTAAAGGTATGATTTCTTCTGCAAGATTTAATGTCTGGTTCATCCTATTTAACTTTCCTGACACTCTTGATCTTGGTGCCCCAAGTTAAACTCTAGCTCTGACCTCCTGTGACTAGATTGAATTTGCCAGAATGTTTCTCTGACACGGTATTTCTGAAAAGAAGCTAATCATTTAGGTTATCATCTGAATCTGCTTCTATCTCCTTCTAATTTCTCTTAATGCTATGACCATTGTCACAGCCTTCCAGGAAAAGTTTGGCATTATCTTAGGTACTTCTATTTATAGCATTCTTTAACCTCATGGTTGCTGCTGGTAATATAGTCTACTCAGGTCCAGTCCCACTTCTAGCCCAGATAGAGCAAACATTGGACATCAGGCAACATAGGACAGTGATCTCTTAAGAGATTGGGAGCAAATAAGTTAAGTCCTACAACTGCCAAAGCTTATAGCCTGGGAGAGTTTCCAGGTCATAGAATGGAGACAAGAAATCCCATTGGAGGCTAACAATCTTCTGAATTGGGAACACAGAACTAGGAGTCCAAGGAGGTCAAAGCACCTAGGGTTCAAAGGGCAGAGAAGAGACAGCTGCACAGAGAGGGAGCCCTGAGAACTGCAGAGGGTCCACCCAGGTATTCAGCTGACTACTGATCAGCATATGTGGAGGAAACTATCCTGGATCAGGAAACCACCCAAAAGGAGCAGAGGGAGAAAGCATAGGAAGTCACAGAGGGCAGAGAATGGTGTATGTTCCTACTGGCCAGAGCAGAAAAATGTCTTAACTCATAAGCATTGAGCAGGGAACCCAGAAGGGTATTGCTTCAAAAGATTGTGTTGTTCTGCACAAACAGGATTATAAAGCAAGCCCTTGGAGAGGAAGGGGATCGAACCATTTCTAAACAACTGTGTCCAAGTGGAAAGCTCAAGAGCCTTTATGGAGATATAAAAGAATTCACCACCCAATAAGGTAAAATTCACAAAGTCTTGCATCTAACTAAAAACTACTAAATGTTAGGTAAGAGGATCACTTGAGCCCAGGAGTTTGAGATCATCCTGGACCACATAGCAAGACTCCATCTCTACAAAAAAAATAGAAAAATTAGCCAATTTTGGTGGTGTGCTCCTGTAGTCCTAGCTATTCTGGAGGCTAGGGAAGGAGGATCACTTGAGCCCAGGAGTTGGAGGCTACAATGAGCTATGAAGATACCACTGTACTCTAACCCAAGCAATAGAGTGAGACCCTATCTCAAAAAAAAAAAAAAAACAAAACAATAATAATTACTAGATATATAAAAAAGCTGAAAAATACAAAACCAGCCTAGAAGTCATACAGATGTTAACATTAGCAAAGAACTTTAAACCAGTTATTATAAATGTTTTCCATATGTTTGAAAAGTTAAGTAGTGACATAGAAAATATGTCAAATTTCTAGAGATTGTTTCTAGAAAATACAATGTCTGAAATGAAAAATACACTGGATGGGATTAAGAGCAGATTAGACATTTCATAAGAAAAAAAAATCAGTGAACTTGAAGACAGAGTAATATTAACTGTCCAGAACAAAACACAGAGAGAATAAAGATAGAAAAATTGAAAAGAATATCAGTTATCTTGTAAGTTATCTGTGGGACAACTTCAAATAGATGCTTCTTGACTTACGATGATGTTTCATCCCAATAAACCTGTTGTAATTTGAAAATATATTAAGTCAAAAATGCTTTTAATATACCTAACCGGTTGAACATCATAGCTTAGCCTAGCCTACCTTGAAAATGTTCAGAACAGTTGTATTCACCAATAGTTGGACAACATCATCTAATGCAAAGCTTATTTTATAATAAAGTATTGACTATCTCATGTAATTTATTGAATACTATACTTAAAGTTAAAAACAGAATGGTTGTATAGGTACTTGAAGTACAGTTTCTACTGAATGAGTATTACTCTTACATAATAGTAAAGTCAAAAGATTATAAGTCAAATCACTTTCAAATTGGGGACCTTTGGGATTGATGGATATGTTCATGATCTTGATTGTAGTGATGGTTTCACGGCTGTATACCTGGCCAAAATGTTTCAAATTGAACATTTTAAATGCGTGCAGCTTATTATATGTCAATTAGATTCAATAAAGCTGAAAAATGAGAAAAAGAATATATTTCAGAATATGTTCAACAATAGTCCCTCTGTCTTCTCCTTTCCCTGCTTTGTGGTCTCTCCCTCAGTCACCCCATCTCTGGGATTGACAGCCCAGTCTAGAGCCATGTGCTGGCTCTCTTCCCAGTCATTCCCTTTTATTCCCTAGCTCCCGTCAGCTACAGCAGCAGGGACCTGGCCAGGGACAAATTGAACATTCCTCAGTATGCTGCTATGACTACAAAACGAAAATCAATCATAAAATCTTGACGGAAGGTGAAGCTGTTTCAAAAGTTGTTACAAATTACTATTAACATTATAAATAGTTTTAAAAAGACAAGTCAATCTAGTGAATTAGCATTTCTGTGAATTAGCCACTTGGCAAATTGGTTTTCAGAGAACTGTCATTTGGTGAACTGAGCAAGAGCTACCTACCTGGCATTAATATCCTTTCTTTATTGAGGGAAACAGATAAACTAAAAAGAGTATTGTTCTTATGTAAAGTACAGTAAAAATCTGTGTGCCCCTTCTAGAAGACAGACTTTTCCTTTGCAAAAGAAGCAAATAATATTGTTATTTACAACATTCTCTTGTCTACAAATTATACTTTCTTGATTTTTAAGGTTTGTATCTTTAATGTTGTGATCAGAGACCCAAAGTACAAGAAGAATTCATAATTCAATGGAATGGTACTAGAATTCTTGCCAGAGCTAACTATAAAGACCTTAAAATGTATTTAGAATTGTGACCAGAAATGATTAAGAAAATGAAAAGATGGAATTCAAATATTCATTAAAGAAATAAATTAATTGAAAACAGTTTGAGTGGGAGTTTTTGGAATTCTGTCTACCTAAATCAGATGATAAACTTTAAATATGGTTACGGAAGAACTAGAGAGAAATGTAAGTTGAACATAGGGATGAAAGATGTGAAATCTGTCTCATCTAAGGACATGGACTTGGAATCTCTGTTGACATAGTGTCCATAAAGAAGGCCCAGCAGGCCGTCAGCACCTCTGGAAGCATCACCTTACATGTGGTAGTACAGAGGCGTTAGGTCCTGCTTTGCCTGAAATGTAACTGTAACTTGGCCTCATATATTTTCATCCAATCTTTGTAAATTTCCCACGATAGTAAAACAATGTCCTGTAGTGTGTTGATGATAATCTGTGGCACTAGTAGAATCGTCCTAGATATTTACAGCCCAGCTTCTATTAATATAATCTTGTCCTGCATCTTTGACCCAAATATGAAACCTCAGCTTGCTTAACATAGAAAAATCATTCCTCATCATAGTGAAAGTACTTTTTCAATCCTGGGGAAGATCAGAATTTAATATAGAAATGGTGAAATAAATCAACACGTCCTATAGTATTTTTAATTACATTTAGGAATAATATATATATATATGTTTGTTATTTAAAATGTCTGATGTTCAAGAAAATCTGGCATATTAGTCAAACAAGAATCCAATTACATGATAAAGGAGTCATGACTTTCATAATAACGGTCCACAATGCTATAGACAGTTTGTGAAAACAAATGCAAGTCTTGTTTAACTTTGGAAAGAATGGTAGATGAAAGATGAGTTAATCTATGCTATTTCTGTATTCTTTTGCCAGGAGATTTTTGGATCTCACACAGCTGACAATATTGTAAATCTAACTGAAGAAATAGTTATAGATTGGAAAGATGTCACGTAATTGTCATTGACAATGGAATAATCAAAGTGAATCAAATTAGGAGTCACAAGCATAAGACATTTTTGTTTTATTCACAGTTTTCAACATGGTGTTCAGAAAGAAATTACAGCACAGTATAATGTAACAGAATCACAGGCTGCCCCAGAAAAACAGAGGGCCACTGTCGTCAGCCAATTGACTTTATAAATACCTTATAATATAAAAAATGTACAGATAAGATGAAATCACAGCTAGTACAAGTTAAAAGGCCTGTTCCAACAATGACAACAACAAAAAGCCCAAAGCATATATTGCAGATGGCGATACTTAGCAGAATTTAGCAAAAACAATGATTGCTTGAATAGTTTGCTGGAACCTGCTGCAAAGTAATCAACTGAAGTGCCTTGAGTGTTCAGTATTTCTTTCATTAATCCCACAGTAAAGATCTCTCTATACTCAATTACAGTGATGATTTTAACATTTGTGTACCTGCAAAGAAAACAGGTATAGTTGAGAAGCCAGAGGCAATTTAGTTATCTTGAAACCCAGTGATACAGCTCCACTGTTACATTTATAGGTCAAAAGAAAAAAAAGTCAAGCAATCGAGAAAAGTGGAAAGTGATTGCAAAGGTATTAGAAATTGATTATAAATTAGAATAACAATTTGGGTCTACTTCCAAAAATATCCAGAAAGTATCTTCAAGGCTTCAGTTTCAGGGATTGCTTCAATAAGACTGTTTCATAATCATTGAGCAAACCTTCAAATTCAGGAGATAAAGAAAAGGTAAGTTTTTATCTTAATTACTATTAGAGAGAGAGAAAATCTTTGTGACTTGAGCTTGCCAAAAAAATACTTTGCTTCTGCACTGACCTTAGTTAATAATGGGCATCTATATGGTGTCACAAATGAGTAGTATTACCTTGGGAGTAATCTAATAGTTAACATCTCCTAGAACAATTTTTTTTCACAATTTAATGCCAAACTTTTAAATCTGGCCACCAACATTTTTTTCTTATCACTTAGAATGTTTATTTATACTTTAAAAAGTTTTATTTTACTAATTTGGACATAATATTTTAATTCATAATCATTCTTGTACATACACAAAAAGGAAAATATAAGTAAAATATACTGTCATCCATGACTTTCTAAGTCCAACCTCTCTGCATAACTTTTTGTCCACATTTTCCTAGACAATATCATCTTCTGTGCCATCAAGAGTTATACATAATACAGTATTTCTTAAAGGAATGCCCCATGATGCTTTCCTATTTGATTAGCAGGAAGTTTCTGACAAGCTGACATCTGTCTGATGCATCAGTGATGGTCCTGTTCCAGGCATGATCACTACCCATCATCTTGTTACTTTGAATTTTCTAGCATCTACTCAAAGGATTCTGAGACTTCTCCTGCTTCGGTTCAACTGCTTGGAGAGTGAGAGGTAATCCTTTCGCACATATCTTTCCAACAAATGTAATACTCCCTTCATCTTCTTGTGGGTATGAACCAATGATATTTTAAATAATAATGATATTTGAAAATTTCCAATTTATTCTTATCCCCAAAATTAATTTTATGATGGGCACATTCTACGTAAGCCTTGATTTTAATCAGATATTTATTTTAACTCCTAGCGTTTTGGCATTTTGTCAAAATGTGCATTTGGTGCAGCTCTGCCTCTTACGTACTCTCTAGTTTGCCATCTCAGCATTTATTTCTCCCGTGCTATTGTCTTTATTCCAAACAACATATCACTAAATTGAGGTCTTCCCCATCTCCCATGCTGCTCAAAAGACCTAGGGGAGGCGGTCTGTACCCTCAGCTCCAAGGGTAGGCCTAATGGGTCTTAGAGAAATCCCAGCCCCCTTGCCAGGGATTGATTCAGATTAATACATTTAGATAATGTATTACCTAATTCTAGGCAATGAAATGTGAGAAGGGATTTTCCGGATGTTTGGGGGAAATTCTTTCTTTTGTCTTAAAGAAAGCTAAAGGAGGCCTTTCTCTCTCTGCAGCTAGATGTGTAAAGAAAGTAGCCCCAAATACTACCAGCGGACATCCCATTGCCATGAGAGTAACTCTGATTTAGGATGAAACTGACATGGCCAACAGCACAGCAGAAGAGAATGTCCAGAAGAATCACTGAGCACAACATCAAGCCATCAGATGACTCAACTTTCAAGTCTGCCCTGACTTTGATCTTTCATTTATGTGAGCTAATGTATTTCCTTAAACAATACACAGGCATTAAGATACTTGTGGCTGAACACATTCTAATTAACATAAACCTACCTATTCTTTTTGGTTGATCCAAATGATACTTTGATTTCTATGCACTAAAAGATTTAAAATTATTAGTGAGACAAATCAAAATTTATTCTCATGCTTTCTCTGATTTTAACAAGATGAGATCTAGCAAGACATCTGGATTACTAAATTCTGCTATCGATATTTTATGTTGGCTCTACCAATTAGATGATCCAATCTGATTCAACACAGCAAATTAGTCACTCAGGGTAATAGAAATAGGCTCAGCCTTAACATGTTTTGAATTTGAGAAGTTTACTTTATCTTCACCTCGGTGAACCATTGTTTGCATTATGCTGCAAGTTGTTGTGACTTTGATTCTAGTGATGTCTACATGCAGCTTAAATAGTTGTATGAGGTGATGCTGACTTATCAGCTTTCCAATCCAAAAACATTATATCTTTGCTTACAGTACATGCCACATCAGCTTTTACTTTCTGATTAAATTTGAAGCTAACATATTTTTATGATTGAAAGACTTTTTGGTTCTCTAGTTTCCTTTTCTGTATTTTTCTTTTTTCTCTCTTTCTCTAGCTCTTTCATACAGCAAATATTTACTAATTTTCTGCTGTATGTCAGGCATTCACAGGGCGAAGGACGTGCAAAGGTGAAGAAGACCCACACCTGTCCTCAGAGCCCTCTGGCTTTGAAAAAGCGTAAGCCACATACTGCGGAGAGGGAGGGAGCGAGTTATTCTTCCTGCTCCCAAGTATGCGTTGTTGCCGTAAGTTCTTTGACTCCTGCTTTCACGTGGTCTTTTAATTTTGCAAAGGGTTTACTTAAACATTGTCTACCTTCCCACATTTGACTACTCCCTCACCATACTGTTACACGGAGTTCAGTTTCTTCTAGACAATCTCAAAAATGATTCTGTCAAAACTGGCACACTTAGTTAAGATGAAATTCTGTGCCTTCCTCACTCTTTTGGGCCTTCTTTTGGCGGTTGGGGGTTGGGAGTGACAAGAGAGCAGAAAACGGTCTGAGGCCTCTGAAACTCCCAATCCCTGGTGTTCCCTGGACCAGTCTCATAGAAATGGGCCTCTCTGCTCTGTGGCCATGCCGTGCCCTTTTTTCCTTCTTTCTTCTTTAAGGTGAAGTCTATGAGATGCCAGTCCATTCTCTCTATTAATATAGACGAAGCCAGTGTCTGGTTTTCTTCTGCCCTATTTTCAAAGTTTTAACCACTGAAATAAGGGTACGGCATCTCACTTTCAGCTCTATCTATCTAAAAGTGCATGAAACTAAGTAGAAAGAATAAAATTTTATTATTCTGACAGTCATACCGGAGAGATCACTCTTGTTCTAATGGGCATCATATACCCTGTCCTAGTAAATAGCGGGGCTTTCAGAGTCCTTCAAGCTCTGAGATTAACTCATTCTTACTTGCTACTTTAAAGTGAGGCCTATGCTTTAGAATGCCGTTTCACTTGCTGTTATGTGTACCTGTCCTTAACTGCAATAATATTTCTCTAGTTGTCTTATACAGAAAGAGCAGTACTGGGCAGACAGTAATGTTGGTGCCCACCTCACAAAGGGATCCATTTCCTGCCCTAGTAAGGCAGGAAACTCTGGGGATGGAGCATGAGCAGGCTTGCAGCAGGAAAGAAGGAGTACCCATGGGTCGGAAATTGCCCTGGTAGGTGCAGACAGTAGACCGATCAGGGGCTCTGGATGCCGAAGAGGGTATTATTATAGTCACTGATTCCCTGGAACTAAGAACTTCTGAACTGATAGCAAAGCAGTAGTTCCCTCAACTGCATAAAAGAGGAGAGAGAGACAAAAAAAAAAAAAAAATGCAGCTAATATTAGTGAATTCCTCACTGTGTGACAAGCACAGTGCTAGTCCTTCTCATGTATTTTTAATCTTCGAGTGCTCCAAGAGCTACAAAATGCCTCCTAGCTAGTGACTGGCAGAACTGGGACTCGACCCAGGACCATCTGACACCACACTTACCTTTAAATTACCCCTGCTAAAGCATGTGTGTTTATCCTTGTCCTGAACCTCAGGCAGCCATGTTTATCCAGACCCTGCAAGTGTAAAACTGATGACATAATCATGTGATGGTGTCTATGGGACTATTACAGGAGGATTATGCTATTATCAACAAATCGGGGACTAGTGTGTTTTTATCAGCATGGGAGTGTTTTCAATTAATTTGTAATTAAATAAAGGAAGCAATTTACTGGGTCTTGGAGGAGTCAGGCCTGTGGAAGGTTTATCTCATCAGTCTCAGCTGTGCATTCCTCCTGCACCGGCTCATTGTTTAGGTCACGGCAGTGATACATGATCTGACCTATAGGAGTAATTCAATAAAACATCAATATTTTTCTTCCTTTAACACATGCTGCTATGATGACTTGAGAAATCTGCCTGGAATAGCCTTCACCATGAGCCTGTCGAAAACTACACCTCTAGCTTTATTGCTGTCTCAGCTACTCCTGCCAAAGAGCCTGGCCATGTTAGAAATGACCAAACTAGTTTTGTCTAGGGTAGAAAACAAATGGACTTAATGGGTTTAAACTTGTTTTAAGTGTCTTTGCATCTAGATTTTCTAGGTACTATGTCAGCCTCTTTACGCCCATGGACTAATATAATTCCCTCTTAATCATATGCAAAATAGGCACTGTTATCCCTATTTTATTGAATGAGCAAGTTTAAGTTATTTGGTGGCTAAGTCAAGAACAGTGCCTAGTTCTGTAGCATTTTCAGGCCCCAGGACCTTTCTTCCTATACTGCTTAGCCGAGACTTGTGCAGACTGTGCAAAGTGAGAATATGGTTGGTCCTCCCACACAGCCAGAGGATACTGTAGTCATTTTCTTGGCAGCCCTTTCTTTTATTTATAATATCTTAATCATTGTCCAGGTATTTGCAGGACTTGCCACAGATATTTCAGTAAATATATGCTAAATAATATTTATTATTATTGTTATTATAACAATAATGACAAGAATAAGTGCAAACCTTACTGCTTACTAGGTTCCAGGGACCCTTCTAAATGCTTTGCATATATTAACTCATTAAATTATCATAAAAATGCTGAGATAGATGCCTATTAGTATACCTATTTCACAGGTGAAGAAAAATAGTGACAAAGGAGTTAATCAATTCACCAAAAGTTACATTTTTACTTGTCGTGGTGGAATATGATCTCAAAACCAGGAAGATAACAACTGTCTATAGCAGAAGTTTCCAAAGTACAATATTACTAAAAAGCAGTAAAAATTATCATTATATTTACTATTTATTTAAAAGTTATTGTAGTTATTATTTATCTTTGAAATATCCACTAATAGTTAAGATATCATTTGATATTGGCCCCCCTTGCTCAATGTCTGGTAGTCACATTGAATATGCGAGAAGCTCTAAGGAAGAAATGGTAATTCCACACACACGCACACCTGTGTGGGGGTGACTATAGCACCCTCACTACACTGTCATCTGACTCCAGTGTTCTTGAGCCTGGTTTAGTTGCATGTACAGATCATAATATCTACATTTATCTCAATCAGCTCTTCTAAGGTAGACAAGTGGATTAAAAAAAATGACTCGTACAAGGAAACTTGGGTTTGAAAATAGTATCTGTAATGCAGACACAAGTGAATAAAAAGGAAATCGCAGAGTTGATGCTTCTCACCCCAGAGTAGGTAGCTACATTACAAAACACATATAATCATGTCCAATAAACTATCACTTTATATTTTTGCTCATCGACAAGAATATTTAGAAACAAACATGAGATTTAGAAGAAGAACCATTTGATCTAAGTGAAAGTTCATGTTTCACAGAGGGCTATATAATTAGACTTTGTAAAATTTAACTTATTAAATCATAATGGCACAATCTTCTTAAAATAACAACAAACTTTTGAGGTAGTTGCTGGTGGTTCTTCAGCAGATTTGTGTTTTCAGGGTTTTGTGGATTGTCATTTCCCATGGTGGACAGTAAATGTTTATAAACTTTTTTGCAAGTTCTACATTCATCATCATCTTTCTTGAGACATGAATTAAGTTCTTAATATTTCATTAAACTTTTACTTCCATTTTTAAACTTTCTGCTGCTCAAGGGGTTTACTGCAAAATAAAAAAGTATTGC
Source organism: Avahi laniger (assembly GCA_963575035.1). Taxonomy (NCBI): domain Eukaryota; kingdom Metazoa; phylum Chordata; class Mammalia; order Primates; family Indriidae; genus Avahi; species Avahi laniger. Next base: position 11,473 of record CAUYSK010066829.1, read on the forward strand.
CAAAAATAAAATAAATAGTTAATAGACTCATGCTACACTATAAATGACAAAACCATTGTAACAAAAAAACCTCACACCACTCTCTCTGTACTCAAGGACAAAGCTACTAGGCTATAGATCATGCACATGTTTGAGGGATACCTAACCAATGATTTCCCATGTTTCTGCTGACTCCAGATGACTCTCTATCATTGTCTAGTAGTTTTGAGCATCTCTTAAATCATGTCACAGTTTATGGCATGACCAGGATACACCAACTAGTTAGCAAGGGCAGTGGCAATGAATATTTCTCCCACCACCACCAAGACCAAAGGTGATCTTGGCCAAATGAATGGCTAGGGTACTGTGTTTTATCAACAAGCACCTTGCACGTTGTCCTGGGAAAGGAGGCATTAGTTGCATTGCACAGAAAAAGGTCAGGAAAAAAAAAAGACAGATAATCACTGGTGTCTTTCAGATTTTATGACATGTTAAAGTGAGACCTCTGTTTATTAACCATGCTTCTCACATACTACTAAATAAGGCCAACCACGGCAGAATCTGGGAATAAAAAGTAGAGGTCTACCAAACCCATCCCAGGCTACTTTAGTAAAATTATAAGCAAATCTGGAATAAATGCTAACCAAAAAAGGATGCCAGAACAACAAGTGTCAACTGGGATTGTCCTAGGCAAACCAGGATGTGTAGTCACATTCTTTTTAAAGTCCCTTCCAATCCTGAGTGATTACAATCTTATGATAGCTGAAACAACTGCTCACCTTCCTGTGATTCCAAGACCAGATGTCTAGAGTTATTGAGTCTTGAAATGACCTGAGTCTTCTTCATTAGTATGCAACTTCCCTCTACTCTAAGAATTTGTTAAGCATTTGATAAGTAAGAGACACTAAGCTAATTTTCTCCCCTCAGGGAACTCAGCACAGTGGAAGAATCAGAAAAGAAAGCAAACAGAGTATAGCTCACTATACAATTTTTAATAGTTTGTGCTCCCCATATGCGTACACTCAGCAGAGTCTATCTTGTTACCTCTGTTGTATGCAGGACCCAGCATAGTAGTAGATGGTAGTCAATCAACAATATCAATTTAAGAAATAAATGAATGATGTTCTATGACAGAGATAAACTGAGGTGACTTGGGACAGGCCTCTAATTGAGATAAGAGGTCAAGGAAATATGAGAGGAGCTGAACTCAAAGGGCAAAGAGGACTCAGCGAGTTGGGAAGGACAGGAAAGACCTTCCGGCATTGGGGAATAATGTGTAAACACCTGGATATGGCAGACCGTGTGTGCTTGAACTGCAAGTTATTCTCAGCAATCAGGAAATAGGGTGGAGGCATGGCAGGAAATGAAGCTCCGGGCAGGGCCAGCTAAAGCTTGGGAATCTGGATTGGCCTTAGTCATGAGGAAATCAATGTTGATTTGGGATACTACTCACAGATTTAAGCTGCTTTTCTGAAGATTTGAAGTTCCAGTTACACCCAAGACTCCCTGGTTGTGCAGAACAGTGATGAAATAAAGCGAGGAATCCAGAATCGATCTGGCTATCAACTCTTGGAGAGAAAAGGAATCAGGCCCATCCCAAGTTCATGGTAGCAGATTTTTTATAGAAAGGCCCAGAACTATGTTTGTCTCTGGGCTGCACATTCCCTTCGAGTCAGGGATGGTAGAACGCCTGTTTTCAAGCACTCAGCCTCGTCTACAGAGAAGTAAAGAGCTGAAGTAATTAAGTGACTAATTAAATTAAAAAGTAATAAAACTGATCTGAATTCTTTAGGTTTTCTTTATTCAACATATTCTTTGCATAATTGCTTTGATTTTCCACTGAATAGCCACTCTTCTATGGAAGAAATTTTGGCAACGTCACAGCAACTGTAATAGCTTCACTGGGGATTACAAGCAATGAGAAGCATCTGCAAGCTTGTGTGCAAGTGTGCGTGGGGATAGAGGAGATGGGAAGAGGCAGCACAAAGCAGAGACATCTGTCCCTTGGACTGTGCCTCTATCTACACAACCTCAGAAACATCGCCAGCATTTTTTTCTAGCGTTGTCTCTTACTTGGAAGAGTATGGCAGTTTTCTTGTTAGAATTACCCTCCCTACTGTCTGACCATTGCTATGATCTCAATTCTCATGATGCACAATCCCACTACTAATCATATCCAGCCTCATCTCCTACCACCTCTTACTTTCGCCCAGCTTTGCCCAGCCAAACTGACCAAATTACCATTCTCTGAACACAGCCTGCACTTAAACACTTTCATATAGCTTTCATGTTACCACTCTCGCTGCTTGCAATGTCCAGATTTTTCCCACTTCAGGATGCAATTCAAACCCTTGGAAAGTTTCTCTGATCTTTTAGCTGAAGGGAACTCCTTCCCTCTTCTCAACGTCCAAAGCAGTTTACTTCCACTTCTTTTCAGCACTTAACACTTTGCACCTTATATTCAGGCTACGTATGCACCAGGCTTATTTCACTTATCTTTCCTGGAAATCTGTGCCTCACCCGTGTTTGTATTCCTTAGACTTTCCTATCATGGTCCCTGACTCATGGTGGGAAGCCAAAAAATGAAAGAATGAGTCCAGGTATCTGGAGACCTCCCTCTACCAAAAAGGTGTTTAAAACTGATGGCATTTTTTAACAGAGATAGTGGAGCTACACAGCATCTCTCCCCCCAGCTGCTGGCTTACATGGTAATAAAGTCCCCAGCTGGGCACAGCTGTGCCAGTTGGGGACCAGCTGAGCATCTAGCTGCATTTGCAGGGCTGGGGCTTGTCTTACTGATTACTAATTTTACTTTAAATAGTTGTATCCCTGGGAAGTCTATCCACATTTCTCAGGCTTCTGGGTGGGCTTCTCAACATTAGTACCACTTGTTAGCTACAGTCTGAAGAAGCGCTTTGGTCTTTTTTCTTTGTTCCCTTAGTAAGGGACGTGCTAAGTTTCTGGGCTTTTGAATTTTTCTGGATTCTCTGCAGATAGTGGCTGGTGTCATGATGAGGATAGTGGCAACACCTGTTATAGCAAAGGATTATTATTTTTTTAAACTCTGGCATATTTTTAAAGGATTTTTAAAAGATTACAAAAACACTTGTAGTACAACAGTTTTTGTTTAAGTGAGAAAACTAATGGGAAAAAAATAAGTGTAGAACACTAAGATGATTAATGATTAATATAGAAAATGATTGATGTAAAACACGAAGGCCATAAAATCCTGTATATTTGCTGCAGGTGGACTGTAAATCCAACTCTAAGCTTCCTAGAAACCAGAAAAATGAAAGAGGGAAAGATAATCAGTTATAGGAATCATGGTATCTGTGAGATAAGAACAAACCAATTCCTCAAGGGGAGCATCTCCCTCCCTGTCCCCTAAGAAAATTTTATTCTGTGCATTTTGTGAATTCTCCTACATGATGCAGACAGCACTGTCCTTAGTAACATTGAATGAAACACAACATAAGAATATAAGAAACACAACAGCTGAGTCCCTGGCTCCAGATAGGCATCTGATCAAAGGCAGAATCTCCATGCGACAAAGAACTGCTGGAGAGATCAGTGGTTTTTTCCAGCTCTTTATAACTTCAGCCCAGTAAATATTTCTTTGCTGAAACCATGTGTATTTATTCTTCAGTTACAATGGGTTTGTGCCCATCTAGTCACACTCTCTTATTGTGACTCCTGGGGCCGAATGAGCCCTATGGCATGAAACCAGAGATGACAAAGATAACTGGCCCACGTGTAGCTAGGATCTGTACATGCCAAGGGTAGACAGAGCAGGGAAGTCCCTTCATATGGCAATAAAGTTATATACTTCCTCAACAAATATTTATGGATCTCTTATGTCGGGGAAGGTGTGTAATGGTGCATAGAAGAACCAGGTGCATGTGTCATTAGAAAGTTCACAGTCTCGTAGGGGCAGTGGAGAAAGAGCCAAAGCCATCAGGGTCCTGCAGCTGTGTGTGGCACAGGCCTTGACTGGACACGAGCCTTCCCACAGTTCTCTCAGACACCCACACGATGCTATACACTCAAGGATCTCATTCTTGTTAGCAAATCCCACTTCTGTTCAAGGAGAAAGAACAGAAAGTACAACAGCCCCAGCATAGACTCTGAGGCTGAAGAAGAGTGGGTGTAATGGAAAGAAAGGAGGCCAGAGGGATGGCTGGGCCAGATTGCAGGGGCCATGCAGGCAGCTATGAGGACTCTCTCTCTGAATGAGATGGGAAACCACTGGGGGATTTTCAGCAGAGCAGACACACATAGATTGTATTACTAAAGAAAGCCTCCAACTACTGTTTTGAGCATTCACTGTAGGGAGGTAAGGGCAAGAGCAAGGAAAGTAGTTGGAGGCGATTTGGGATAACTCAAGCGTGATATGAGAGGTCGGGGTGGCCATGGTCCAGGAGAGTGAAAAGGGAGAGCACACCAGCCTGGGCAAGTGAACACAGTCAGAATTGAACTTCACAAAAACTGATCTGTCAGCAGGGATGGAAGGGAAGAAATGTATTGATAATGTGAAGAAATTGGAAGTCCTGAGAAAGTATTTCCTAAAGGTAGACCACAGACCACCTATGTTTGTATCACCTGCAGAGCTTGTTAAGATACAAGCTGGGTCCCCTCCTAGAGCTACAGAAATAGAATCTTGCAGGAACTATTGTGAGGTCCTCACAAGTTTATTCTTTTGCATGCCAAAATTTGGCACCACTGAAGTCCTTGAAACTGAAAATCAATAGACTGTTGATTGATGTGGATTTCAAGTCCAAAGAGGAATATGTTGGAACAGATGGATATAATATTTGTCTTAGTTTGGGCTGCTACAACAAAATGCCATAGACTGTGTAACTTACAAACAATAGAAATTTATTTCTTACAGTTCTGGAGACTGGGAAGTCCAAAATCAAGGTTTCAGCAGATTCGATGTCTGGTGGGAGCCCAGTTTTCATAGATGGTTGTCTTCTCACTGTAACTTTTCTTGGTCGAAATGAGTGGGGAGCTCTCTGGAGTATCTTCTATAAAAACACTAATCCCATTCATGAGAGCTCCACTCTTATGAGCCAACCACCTCCCAAAGGCCTTACCTCTTAATAACGTCACCTCAGAGGTTATGATTTTAACATATGAATTTGGGGAATATATAAATATTCAGTCTATTGCAATATCATTTAATAGTAATGCCAGAAGCTATTGTTTTGATACATATACTCTGTGCTAGATACTGTCTTAAATAATTTACCCACGTGTCAGGGAAGACTTGTGAGAACCCCCACCACACTCCCATCCCTCCTATCTAAGACAAGTGGACCCCAGGAAGAGTCTCCTGCTTGCTGAGTGGGGCTGTGAGTATGGAGCTGCCAGTTAGAGGCTGAGAGGGGTGCAACAACACTTTGAGTAGGAAAAGGGAAAGAGAGAAATTCTGGGGTGGTCTGGTGTAGGGCTGGAGCCTCAGCCCAGAGTGGGAGCCGGGATGGAAAGGAAGACCTACAGGCTGCCCTGAGGAGAACTGGAGAGAGAGGAATGATGATGTGGCAAGAACCCAGAGGGAACCTCTGTGGTATTAGCAGAGATATTTAAATAGGATTTTGTGAAGCTTCCTCATGTAACCTGTGATATAAATGCTCTTCTCCGCCACCTCCCCATCAAGTGTTTACCAATATTACCTACTGGATCTGTTTGTGGGATTCAATGATGTGCCAGGTTCTGCTGAGACATGGCACAGGCCAAAAACAGGCTGCCCAGTTGCCTCCGGTTTGCACCCCGCCCACTCACCCAAGCTAGTGACAACTCCATGGAGGTTGCCAACTCTGCCCACGTGAGACTGACCTGCTTGCCTCCACCGTCTCCCATTGAACCCCTTGTGGCATTTGCAGAGTATGTGTGGTTGTTCTATTTATTGCCTAAGTGTTTCCCAGGTTGAGAATTTGGAATTAGAGTAACCTTTGACCCACAGCAGTTGCTAATTTATCACAAGATCTGTTAGAGTCTCCTCCAGAGGTTGATGTTCCTGACATGAAGCCATTTCATTTGAAATTGGGTCAGCTGGAAAATTAGGTTGGGGATTTTTATAGTTATATTCCAAGGCAGAAATTTTACCCTTTTTATAAACACAAGGTGCCAGTGATACAAACCACAATTCAAAGAAGTCTAAATTCTGGACCAGGCAACATTAGGCTGTATCTGGAAGAAGACTAAAAGGTGGGAGGCAAGTTCAGTTGTTCTTGCCAGAGGAGTCACCAGTGGAGCCTCAAGAATGGCTGTCAGAACCGCACAGAGACTACAGATGTGTGGGAGCCTCGGCGTGGCACGGGTGAGAAGAGGGAGCAATTCCCAGCACAAAAAGAGAACATATAAAATCGGATCCCAGCTCTACCCTGAGCTCCAGAATTACTGCTGATGATTGACTGCCTGCCAGGTCAAACTTTCCATCATTAGGTGGTCCAGGCTACCTGTTAGAGTCCCTAACCTATTTAGTGTCATGTTAAGTTTTAGAGCCCTCACCTGTTCTGGAGCCCGGCCAGGAGAAGGTGGGTGGTAGTGGCTGCTGCTGTGAGGAGCAGTTAACTGCATTGAAAGGTAACATTATTCAGGTTTCCAATCAGTCAGAGAACCTGGCATTTGAGGATGACCTCCTAGACGACACAGAGACCTGGGTGGGAGCCACCTCCATCTGGCCCACCCTGAGGGTACACTACCAGGCTCCAGGCAAGGTTGGAAGCTCAGGGAAGGGCAGCCTCGAGAAGGCACATCCCTCTTTGTATTTAGTGCTTTAAGAAAAACATAAGCCAAATGGAACACACTAAGACCTTATGATAGGAGGGGCAGGGATGGCAAAAGAAGAAAGGTCTTGGCTGAAATTTCAGAAGTGATGGGTAAGGGGTAAATGATATGACAAATTTTTCAAATATCAAATACTAATACTTTTTAACAATGTAAAAGGACAACATGACTTGTTCTGTGGGCCAAAGGAGAAGTCAAGGTTCAGTGAACGGAAACCACAGAGAGGTGAATTTCTATGAAAAAAAATAAAAAGGCCATTCTCTGTCTCTAGAACTTCTAGAACTACCTAGATAACCACTCAACACATGCGCCAGATGGGGAGCAGGCTTAAGCATTGGATGCGGATTTTCTTTGAAAGATTTTTAAGGTTCCTTAAATCTATAATCCTAGACTCAGGACCATAGTTAAAATGTTTTCTAGCTTTTATGTGAAACTCAGCCTCACTTTGGTCATTTGATAAATTAAGATAATAAAACTATTCTCATTAGACTATTGAGAAAATGTGAAAGGTATCATGTGTTCAGTGTTTTAAATCTTTCAGAATGATAATCAGTGTCTAAATGCAAACTATGTATTTTTCATTTAATTATATTAAGGGAGATGTTAGGCAAATTATGCAGATTGAAAGAATTGGACAGTGTGGATATTTTGAAATATTTACCACAGTTCTACAGCCAAGGAAGATTCAAGTTCTTGACTCTTTCCCCATTGAATTCTTTCGCATCTGGATTTATTTATGCTGGGATAAATGCCCACTTCCTGATCCACAATTCCTCATAGTAACAATGAAGCATGCACCCAGGGCCAGCATCTTTACCTCAACTCTGATCAAACTAGTGAGTCAGAGGTTCTTGTCACACAGGATTTGAAGCTACCAGAATCTACCATTCTTAGAGACAGCACAGAGTCAGGCCATTAAAATGACTTTTTAATTAAGGCAGCATGATGAAAATGTTGACTTTAGGGAGAATCACTCATTATCAAGAAGTATTGTCCACACTTGCCAAACATCTGCATTTGGTGAAGAAACATCTAAGTGGTTCAACTAAATTTTTCTTCTTCATTTGGATGTTTTGGTGTCATGTAGACTCAGCCTCAGTCAAGACTTGGAGGAAAAACTTGGCAGAGGAAAAGCCAGAATGACAGTGATAGCATAACAATCTTAAGAGAATAAAGATTTTTCGTTTATGATTGTCGTGATCAGGAGGCACTGGAGGAAAGCCATGCTTCTCAGTAAGTCAGTGAGTAATAACCAGGCAATAGAAAATAATGAACTAGACTCTTAGACCTCTTTTACAGTTTGGGAAAATGATTGGTAAATTAGGAAGCCATAAGAATGGCACGAAGTAAGATGAACTATAAATCATTTTAGCAGGCTTTTGGAAATCCCAAATGCACAAAGATTAACAGAAAAAAAAATTAACCTACAATCCTGAGCAAAAAAAAAAATGTGTATGAAAGAAACCACTTAAAATCTTTTTGAAGGCTACTGAGGAATGGAGAAGAATCCCAGGAACTGGGTAGGCCCCTGCAGCCTCTTAGAGGCTTTAGGAAAGGGAGAGAGCATCAGTGGGTCCTACAATATAAGTACATCCTAGGGGGAAGGAGACTCTCAGGGTCTGAGGATTAAATTGGCACCACAGTTGCGCAGCTTTATCAGAACAAGGAAACTGATAATATTATTCCTTCATTCATGTCCCTTTCTTGTCTTTCCTGTGCCATCTCCAGGTTAGCCCAGCTCTTTAAGCATCCTCTCCACTCATGATCTGGAAGGTGGCAACTTTGGATGCTGGTTTCTTCCATACCTGCCCTGCCAATTACACACTTAACTTCTCTGGGCCTGTTTCTTCCTGTTTACAATGGAGATGTTGAACAATATTACTTTAATGATAGTATTCAAAACCAAGAGGTTAAAATATGCAAGAACTAAGAAATTATTAGAGGAATAAGCAACATTTGGAATTTTAAATGCATTTGCCAAGCAATGTTTCTGACTAAGAGGCGAGGGCAACCCAGATCTGAGTGCCATCGTAAGACCAGGTGTTGAGCTGTAAGGTAATAGGTAAAGAGACATAGGGGGGATGTACTAGACCCAATGTCCTTGAAAAAATATTAATGGAACATTCAGATGGTGCCAAGCTAGAAGAAGCAGACCCCAGTGTGGGCAGGCAGTGAACACATGAATGATATTAAGAGATTATAAAAATATGGGCAAAAAAGAATGGAATGGAATTCAACTTGGAAAAATGCAAAGTAATGCATTTGGGAGCAAGTAACCAGAAACACATGAGTTTACAATGTTCTGTGGGAACAGAATTAGCTGGAGACAGAATCATCCTGCCAGTGAATGGAAGATGGATGATCACTGCAGCCCTAAGAGAGGCCACACTTGGCATTTTGAGTTCAAATCTTCCCCTTTGAAAGTAAGGAATGGGAAAAAAATATGAAAAAAGAGGTCAGGAGAGTGCCAAACTAATAATTAGTGAATTAAAGGTGGTTGACTTAAGAGGAAGACTTTAAAATATCACAGAATGAGCTGGCTGTTACCAGGCTATGACAGGAACATAGAGCACTGGGGATCCCAGTTTATAAAGTGGTGAGGAATTGGAGACTGTTGGAAAAGAAGGGGGTCTTACAAACCTACTCCATCCTCCCCCTCATTTTACAATTGAAGCCAAGACTCCAACAATTCAGTAAAAGGTGGAGTTTACTAAGCTATTTTTAAAAGCAGTATCCCAGTCGTGTCTCCAGTGTTTATCGCAAGGCCTGGCATAAGTGCATGTCCTCTCCATGGACGTTAAATGAGTGAAATGTTCTGTAGCTTTCCATCACTCACATCTAAAACCTCTGTTTTAAGGCAGAGAGATGTGAGGAGACAATATATAGGGTGTCTCCACACTGTCAGTGTTGGTGTTTAAATGTGATGTCACTAACTACCTTTAGACACTTAACACTATCAGAGAAGTCCTTTCCAGAAACCAAATCTAATCAGCCCATCAAAATGTAGCCACCTTCCCACAAGCACAACTGATTGGCAGATTCTATCATTCAGATTTTTCTCAAATGTGTTTTATATAACACTATATTTGATCATATATTTCTCCACTAAAGGAAAATTCCATAGTGAAATAAATCAGAAATATTTGGTTAAACAAAAGTAAACTGCTTTCTTTTAATGTCCTGTATATCGTGGATCTCAAAGCTGGGATCACTCAATTTGATCTCAGGACCATTTTCTCACCCTTCAATCTGTCATCTTCAAGGAGTTCGGTTTTGTGGAAAACACTTTGAAATAAATATGTTGAGTTGTCTGGCCAGGCGGCCATGCCACATCTTCATGTAGTGATATAAAGAGCCAATGCTTACTGTGTGTCAGACCCTGTTGCAATACTTTATATGTATTAATTCATTTAATTCTCACACCTCCATAAGTATAATCATTACTCCCATGTCACAGATGAGAAAACAGTTATAGAGAGGTGAAGAAATTTGCACACCATCATACAGCTAGTAAGTAGCAGAAGCAGAATTCAATCCCAGGACTTCTGACTCCAGTGCTCAGTACATCAAGCTAAAACCCCATTCCCTATCATTGTAATCCCAAGTTAACCTCTGGGTGCTGCTCTGAAATGAGTAGAAGCCCTTGAGGCATGAAAACCCTCTAAATATTTAAAATCCTTCTCAGACCTCTCTCCTCTGAATCTGCAACCATTCTTCAAATGACAAAGTCTGAAATTATTTTACCTTCTGGGTGACTGACCTCTGGAATATAGAATAGATTCTAAGTCCTCATCAAGTTTAGATCTCAGAAGTAATGCAGCCAACCCGAAGGGATTCAACTGACACTAAGAACAGCAAACTGTTGCCTCTTTCTGGAAACACGTTAAGGTCGGGGAATTTTATAATATTTTGTGTGTTTGCCTGTTTGTGCTATTGGCATGTGCTATTTGCATGTTTAGCTAAATAATAACTAAAACCCAAGCTCAGCAAAGCATGAGTTTGAGAACTGTTTCATGAGATCCTGTTACAGGTGATGAAAACAATTAATAAGCAAAGACATCCCTAAGCTGAATGTCTTCACTTATGCAAATCCACGAGTATCATGTAGGCCTCGCACGAGACATTCCTGTCTCCCTTTTCACAAAAATCACCCTTCAGTAACCACCTGGCAGATGGGACCAGCCCGTTCTGAGGGGAATCGTGAGGAGGCATCAGTCATGGCTTCGGAAGTACTTCAGGAAGAGGAACTTCTTTTAATGATGTTCCCACTGACTTAATATTAGAAGCAGTTCAGAGGGAAGATGAGAGAGAAGGGAAGAAATGATAGTTTTGAATTATAAATTAAATTATGCAGATACAGAGAGACATGTGTACGGCCCAGTGCACACTTGGAAACATAGCTCTCTCTCTTGTTCCACTAGAACCACTGAGTTCAGAAAGGCAGATTGTGAGTGGTCCATCACCTAGATAGAGTGGTCAGGCCTCCGCTTGAATGGGAATTTCCTTACTTGACAGATGGGGATTGAGTGTCTGTTAGCTGACATTTTTCCTCTAATTACTAATTATATCAGAGAAAGGGGCTTTATGGCTGAAGTCCTGGAACTGTGAAATTTGATCAGTAGAGATTTGCAGTAAAGATGGAAGATTGATGTGTGACGTCAGACAGCTGGCCAGGAGGCCCATTGGGCCAGGAGGCCAGCAGCTGCTCACAGCAGATTTGAGAGGGTGGAGGGAGGATCTGGGGAGGGGGGATCAAAAGAGGATCTAGGAGAGGAGAGATAAGGAGAATCATGTTAACAATTTTGCTTCCCCCTCTTCCCCTTCGTGTCATTTCAGATAAGAACATATTAATCCTCTGAGTTAGAGGCTATGGCCAACAGGTGGCAAGGCCTATTACTGAACAGAAGGCAGCTGCTGGGACTGAGGGAGGGTGCCAGGAAAAGGGAGCTTCAGGTGGGAATCTGCACAGAGCAATTAACCTTCACCCTGAAACGCACCCCACTCCACTCCCACCACTCACAAAGGAGCTCACAACCCTGAGGGCCAAACACTCAGAACATTCCCTAGGGCAGTGGTGCTCAAAGGGTCATCCAGGGACCAGCTGCAGTGGAATCTTGAGACCTTCTGGTTAACGATGCAGATTCCTGGACCCCACCCCAGGCTTCCAGAGTCTGAATATCTGTAGGTGGAGCAGTCCACCTCCCCTGTCGCTTTCTCTCACATCATCCCATTTGTTTTCTTCTTTGCATCTAAATCATTATCCGAAATAATGTTAATATCATCCATTTGTTTTCTGTCTTCCTCATGTTGGTGTACGTTCCAAAGAAGCAGGAACCACCTGTTCAGAACAGTATCTAGCACATAGGAGGGGCTTAATAAATATTCGTTGGATGAATGAATAGATGAATTGAAAGGAAGGAGGGAGGAAGGAAGTTCAGAATGCCTTCCCTAGTTAATAATTAAGCCCAGCTGAGCCTAGTTCCTATACCCTGGGGATCCTCAGGCTCTATGAGTCAGGGGCAGCCGAGGGAAAATGTTGCTTCCCATCAGATATTAAAAACAACAACATAAAACCTGAGGATTTTATGCAAGTATTCAGCCCTTAAGGTACCCACATACACCCAAACACACAAAACAGACTCCCATAGGGAAACTTGTCACCACAGCTAAATATACAGACCCCACTAGTGGCCAGGCAGTGTGCATGGACAACCCCCTTTCAGCTTTATCTCAGGAAAACCTTTATTGCACACCTGTCATTATTCTTAAATTGTCCCTAACACATCAATACAAGGCCAGCATTACCACCCCTAATTTCAGAGCAACAGAAATTAAGGTGTTAAAAGTAATGACAATTTGCTATAGGTAAAAAAATGGAAAGCTGGGAAGAGAGTCTAAAACCTGGCCTTCCTGCCTCATAAACCAACTATATCTTCCAACTCCATTGCTTCCTACATTTTCTTTGATTCTTGTCTTTGTAACCGGCAAGAAGGAGAGAGGATAGCATTATATTATTTTAGCATTATGTCATTTTGAGTCATAACACATTAAACAATCTGCCCTTGACTATTTTTTCTACTTTTATACAAAAAGGCTATTAACATTGATAAGACTAAGAAGATGACTAGAGTACTCAAAAATACAGCCTATTAAAATGTAACACCTTTCTCATATGCATGTACGATGCTTTCTTAGAATCCCATTTTGTTAAGTCAGTCTTCTCATCCCCACTCCCATGTAATAAACACAGTCTCTCCTGGTATGAGAGTCTTCCATAAATGTGGTGTTCCAAGGTCATGGGCTATTGGATCTGGCGGGGCTCTGAAGAATCACGTAAGCTAGGTCCTCTCCTCCTCACCATGATGTGGATGAGGCAACAAGGCCCAGGGACCCGGAAACTTCTCATGGCATGGCAAGCGACATGGCCAGTATTCCTGTTTTTTGCTTGTAGGACTTTTCATAGGAACCCCAGTGCCTGGCATAACTTTGAGCGCTGAAGCAGGGCCTGGGTGGCATTACCTGATATTTGTCCTTTTCAGTTTCACTGATTAGGCACTCAATCCCCATAATCCTGAGGCTTTAGGCTGCCTTAAAAATCTCTGCATGTTCTTTTGTCACTAAACTCACTATCTTCCCTCCATCCTCAGGGCAGCCATGCCATACGGAGGCAACCAGAGTCATGGTGGATATTTGATGCGGGGGTCCTCCAGCAGATATTCGTTTGTGGGGGTTATAAAGGGACTCTTACTGGAACAAGTGTGCAGAACTAACTGTGCAGCTGAGTTTAAGCTCACTTCTCCTAGAAACCTGTGTAAGAAAGACCTCTCCCCTCCAGTGGGGGGGAAGGGGATCCTGATACTCCCTGCCGGAAGCATGACACTCACTCCTTGGGCACTGTGCTGGCCTCTCCCACAGCAGCTCTGAGAGCCATCGTTGCCACTGCCGTGTCAGCCCAGCATCAGCACAGACCAGGAGAGGACAAAGAAGCAGGTGGCGAGCAGGAAACAGATAGGGGTCACCAGAAGTTCTAAGACTAATGTGGCACCATTTTTCTGCCGGGACTGGGGGGCCTTGGCATTCCTGGAGGAGCTGGACTCCCAAGTCTGTTGTGTTTTATGTATCTGTTCTCAGAGTATTTCTGAGAGCTAAGCAGAATCCAAGATTATTATCCCTTTTCAAGGACAAAACAACCAGGAGTGTCTTTCCCCCTTTCTCCACTCAAGGAATTCCTCTTCATTCCTCAGAATTCAGCTAATGAGTAAGTACCTCTGGGCTGTTGTCAAACTCCCCTACATAGTCTCCAGGGAGGAACAAGCCTTCCTCCTGCCTGCTCTCTCAGTGCTTTGCATACTCCTCGTGACAGCGCTGTCCCACGGGGTTCGAGTTATTTGCTTTATAAGCCCTTTCCTCAGACTGTGCTCCTTTCCAGAGCAGGGGGAGGCCAATCCCTTCCCCTTCTCACCCACCCACTCTCTTCCCCCCACCCCCAAGTCCAGTTTTAAAGCCTGGCACATGGAAGATGCTGAAAGAACAGGGGAGGAAAGGAAGAAAGTTAAGTGGCTTATACAAAGTCACAGAGCAATTCAGCATCAGAGTTCTGACATTTACCCTAGTACTCAATTCTAAACTAGCCTGTCATTATGCTTATTTGATGGTCCACAAAGAGTGACATGGTTTTAAGAATGATTTTACTACTAAAAAAATGAAGACCATATAGCCCAGGCCAGTTAATTCTTAAGTATGATTAGATGATGGCTTATGGGCTCCATATAAGCTTTAAATCAGGATCATTTTCAGGTCTAATGGAAATTACATGGTGGCTTTGGCTTCACAGGGAAGGAACTTGGAGCTAATCAGCCTTGGGAATGCCACCATCTGAAATGCCAAGGCAAAACAAAGGAATGCAATCGATTAAGAGTGTCCTGTTAAGAACGTTCCAGGGCTGTGAGGCTGGTGAGATGAGATGGGACTGGAATCCTAACCACGGGCTTAATTTCTTTGCGAGGGGCCACAGCTGTTGCTGCAGGGAAGTGAAGAGCAAAACCCTATTTTCTTACTTTCGACTTTCTGCTGACCTTGTGAGAGATTGTTTCTGAACTGCCTGATGCTCATGCCTATCCCAAATGGTTATTTCCTCAGTGTACTATGTCTAGTCTTTGCTTTCCATTATATGCCCAGCACTTAATATAGTGCCAGCAATGTGGTACTTGCTCAATAAGCATGTTTGGTTATTTAATTAATTAAACCACCAGAAGTGGAATTTTAATAGGAAATGATAGTTCTCTGGCACACAAGAGAGATGCTCCTTTACTTTTTGAACCAGGATTCCTTTTGATCCTTTCACTAGAATATAGGAACATGAAGAAAGCAGAAACAGCATTAAGAAATTTTAATTTTGTCCAGCCTATGACCATGGATATCAAATTTTCCCATCCATATTCCATGACCAGATCAACTGTTTTCAAGATTTCTTTTATTTTCTTCTATAATGACAGCCAATCCTTGAATAACAAATGACTTGCTGCACATTTCAAACTCTTCTGGCCTTTGAAATAGCTAAAATGACCTAAGGCCTAACAACAGAGTGGAACGTATGAATTTTGCCAGAAGTTGAGCCCACGGGGTAAGATCTAGAGAGTTATTGGCTTAAGTGGTGTTAAGCAGTGCCTCGATTGGAAAATGAAATGAAACAGAATTGCTTCATAGAATCAAGAATAGCCAGGCCCTGTTCTAAAATAAACAGGCCAAAGAAGCATGGGTGGCAATGGCTTAATCCTCAAACCTGTTCTTCCGCCTTTATTTCACTTGAGTTTCCAAATATTTGTCTCTGCTGTCTATCTGTAGCCTTAGACCCAAACATGTTTTAAGACTTCTATACTTAATTTTAACTAATCTGCTGAACTCCTTTTAAAACTCAACAGAGTAGGAAAAAGCTCTGGTTCATAATAAGAACTTTTGATGACTTTGGTTCTTCATTGTTAAAGGATTTCTATCACTTTATATTAATAAATTTAGAAATTGGAGTCATCTTTTTCTTGTGGATAAAAAATACTTAATTTTCATTATAATGCATAAATAATGTTTTTGCCTTCACTTCACCAACAATAAGAAAATATTTTCTTTCTCTCCCTCTAAATGCTCCACTGGAGCCAAGAAAATGATTGGTTTCACGTGGATCCTCTGAGCACTGCAGAAACGCCAATGGCTCCCAATGCTTTTCTCGATATAATACAGTGGGAACTTGAAGAAAGAGAATATATCCCTTAAAAATATATCATCCTAGAAGTTCTCTATATAATAAAAATAATAACATACATTAATATAGCACTTTATAATTTACAAAGTATATCATAAACTTTTTGTTAACTGATCCATTTAATCATATAGTGTATGGTTTAGATATATTTTATAATTGACAAAATTTAGGCTCTGCAAGCATAAGCTACTTGCTATATACACTAAGCTGAACAAAGTTAAAATTCATATTTGTTCTGTTTCTCTGAGGAGGCCCTGCCCCTATAATTTTCCCACCTGTGATAAAGTACCTTAGAAAGATAGAGACCTAAGGATGTGTTGTCATCGATGTGTTCAAGGAAGGCAAAGAGTAGGATGAAGAAATAGACTATATTCCTGAGACAGTAGCCCTGATAGGGACTCCAAATCCTTAGTGGCAGCAGCATGAATGAGAGCAGAGGACAGCGCAGGGCAGGGAGGATATTTAACAACAGGTATTTGCTCCCTGAAATGTTAGAATTTTAGACTTGACTGCAAAAGCAATGGAAAACCATTACTCAAAGCTTGTCTTTCATCATGTCTCAAGTCTCTGAGAGCAACAACGGCAGGGCTCTGACTTTCTACTTTTAGTTTGGGGTGTCGTGTCAGTGTTGAGTTAGAGCTGCCACCTCCCACTGACAGAGCCTCACAGATGAACTGAAAAATAGGAAGACTCCAGCCACATGTGGTTATTAAAGGCCCTGCAGTACCTTTTACAAGAATTGGGTGATTAACATTCACAATCTTGGCCTATTTCCAACTCAGAGGAAAGAACTGTGTTTTATCATTACCTGCTTGTCCCTGCAGTTTCCACTGGGTCTATTGCACAGAAACACAGTGCAAGGATTTTAACCCTCGTAGGCTGGTCAAGGCAGAGTAGTTGTGAAAAACCCATTCTCACTATGTTATAATTTAGGACATCTGAGGACCACCTGGACGCAGGAACCCAAATTTACTTCTGCCTTCAAAGGAGGGAAGAATTAAGACTTTAGGAATAATTTGCTTCAATCAATTTCAACTTCACTTCCCTGGGCTGTTTTGTAGAACCAACACCTTCCTCCTCACTGTGAAACACTCTGGCCCTGGGCAATGAGCAGATGCATTTTTCAGAACACCTGGCCACACTCACCTATAGGAAAGGCTTCGCTCTAGGTTCCGACTGGTGGTTTTAAGGCTAAAATAGAACATCCATATTTTAGTTTCTTTAAAAAATATTCTCCTAGAAGTCCTTTAAATATATGATAATAATAATAAAATAGCTTACAAGTGTGTAGAGAAAGGGAAAAGAGTAGGAGGAGCATAAGAGAAATTTTGCCAAGTTTGGGACTCACTCAGATATCATGTGTTTTGAATTTCAAACCTTCTGGTATTTCAGTTTGTATATTTTTGGCAAAAAGAAAAGTGAATCCCTCTTAGCACGATATATGAAATGCCTTACCAGACATCAAGTGTCACTAACCGAGTGACCTGAACTGAGTGTAAATGAATCCAAAACGATGTAAGATTCAAATTATTCAAGGTTCACAAACAAAGGAAAAAACATTATGTAGAACATGGCAGGGGGAACTAAACATATTCCTGGGAATAAAGTAACCCTTTCACTGGAGTAAATAAAGTATTTAACCAAAAAAGGCAGATACATCCCTGAAAGTTAACTTTGAAAAATAAATGGTCACTAGAAAAGATTTTAGTTTGTTCTTTCAATAGAAAGACAGTAGGAAGAAGAATTAATGGTGATTAGTCATGCGGTTAACTCCCTAGGCTTTTTAACAGTTAATATCTATGAGATACATGCACAATGTACATTTCTTCTCTAATGATAAAGAAAGTTGACAAGTCTATATTAATTATATTGCCATTAATGGTATTTTTGAGAAGTAAGAACTTCTTTGAAAATAATGTCTAATTTCCTCAATAAGTGCTTTTCTCCCTTAATAATTTCTTCATTTTGTTATGAACCTCTAACTTCTTAAAATGTTCCTGCAAGTTACTATGCTGAAAATTTTCACTATGCTCACAAAAATGATGTCCACTTCGATAACTTCATTCTGGCCTTGCTCGCTTTTACCTATACTACTTCCTCCTCCTCCTACCAATTTCTACTCCTCTTTCCAATATCTTTATTAGATATTGTATATCTAATAAATGCAAGCATCTATCTGCAAAATATTCCCTCACAACAATAGAATGACAGTAAAACAAGTCCACAAAGAAGTAAAGAAAGCAGAGGAACTTCAAGCACCAAGGCGAGGCCTAAGAGACATTACTTGATGTTTTTCCTTCACACTATCTACTGAATAAAGGTATAAACACTTTTGTTTGTTTTCTGAATGTCACTAGGCTTAGCCTGATTTCTGTAACATAAGCCTTTAGTTTTAGATTTCTGGTCATTCAAGCCAGTGTTAAGTGTGTAGGAGTTTGTTCCATAGAGAAGGGGTTATGTCTTCTTTATATATCAAAATAATCTTTTAACCAAAGTTGGGCAGTGTGTTGGAGCCATTCTTCCATGTAACAAAATTCTCAACCATAATTTTCTTAATTAAAGAAAATGAATTTGCAGAAAATTTTTCTTTTTTTAATAAAAGCATCTGAAATAAATATACAAAAATTTTTTTCACAAATATCTATATTTTTGTTGTCATTTATTAGTTCAACAAATGCATACATAAAAGTTCACTGATGATGGGTCCTACGAAAACAGAGTAGGGGGGAGAGAGAAAGAGAGGCAGGAGGAACGATTTTAGACACAGAGGACAGGGAAGAGCTCTCTTCCAAGGAGAAAGTTGAACAAAGGTTAAATTCGTATTTATTCTGTTTCTCTGTAGAGGTTATGCCCCTGTAATTTTTCTACCTGTGATAAAGTAACTTAGGAAGATAGAGACCTACGCATGTGTTGTCATCAAGGTGTTCAAAGTAGGCAGAGAGTGGGAGGAAGAAACAGGCTGTGTTCCTGAGACAGTAGCCCCAGTAGGAACTCCAGGTCTTTGGTGGAAGCAGCATGAACGAAAGCAAAGAGGACAGGGTAGGGCAGGGAGGATATTTAAAAATATTTAAGAAGTGGGAGAAAAAATCATGAAAATAACTAGTGGAAGAGCATTAAAGGGAGGGGAAATGGCCCCTGCAAAGGCCCTGTGGCTAGAGGCTTTGTGACACATTGTAGGAACAGAAGGAGGCCTTCTGGACAGCTGCAGAGCAGGCAAAGGGAACACAGAAGACAGGGAGGTCGGAGAGGCACGAAGGGCCAGATCACACCACATATTTAGATAGATTTTGGATTTTGAGTGAGATGGGATGCTAGTAAAGGAATGAAGGAGAAAAAGACATAAACTGATTTAAGTTTTTTTTTTTTTTTTTGGGTAAGGAGAAATAGGAGGAATTTATTTTTTTTTTTTTAAGATTATTATGGGGGTATGGATGTTTAGGTTACGTATGTTTCCCTTGCTCCTCCCTCCCCCCCAAGTTCGAGTTTCAAATACGTCCATCCTTCGGGTGGTGCGCATTGCACTCTTTGTGTATGCATATACCCGTCCCCTCTCCCTCCTTCCCCCTTCGCCTCCCCTCTGCTCAACATCCAATAGATGTTATTCTCTTATGTATACTTACGTGTTGATCAGTTAATACCAATTTGACGGTGAGTACATGTGGTTTAAAAGTATTGCTGTGGCTACAGAATTTATCATTAGGGAGCAACAGTGGAAATAGGACAAGCGGCTAAAAGACTGCAAGACTGCAAGTCAAAGAGAGAGATGATGGTGGCTTGGACCAAAAAGAATGCCATGGAGGTCCTGAGGTCTGATTGGATTTTAGGTACATTTGAAGGAAGAACCAGGGGATTGCTTAGGATCGAATACGAGATGTGATTGAAAGAGAAAATATAGCAGTGGCTCACTTGGGAAGCCAAGATGTGAGGACTGCTTGAGGCCAGGAGTTTGAGGTTGCAGTGAACTATGGTCACACCACTGCGCTACAGCCTTGGCAACAGAGCAAGACTCTGTCTCTTAAAAAAAAAAAAAAGAAAAAAAAAAGAGAGACAGAAAAAAGAGAGGAGAGTAAGAGAAGAAAAATAGATAGACATGACTCCAAGGTCAATAAACTGGAGGAACATTTATGATATGAGGAAAAATATAGGAAGAACAAGGTTGGAGGCAAATTCAATGAGAAAGCAAGCTGAAATGCTTACTGACATTTACATAAAGAAGTCTACATATAGTTCAGGGCATAATGCAGGTTAGAGCTACAAATTAGGGAGGCAACAGCATAGAGATGGATTTTGAAGTCACGATACTAGAATGAGATTACCTAAGAGTGAATGTAGTCAGAGAAGAAATCTAAGGACTAAGCCTTGAAAACCCTAAAATAAAAAGAGGTACCAAAAATGAGGAGAAACAAACAAAAAAGATGGAAAAGGAGTGACCAGAGACCAGAGTGACCGCACCAAAAAAAAATGGGGGGGGTGGAGTACAAAAGCCAAGAAAAGTGTTTCAAAAGAAGAAATGCCAAATATGCCGACAAGTGAGGAAGATGAGGACTGAGAAGAGCCCACCTAATTTGGCAACATGAGGTCACTGCTGAACTTGGCAAAGGCCGTTTTGACGGGATGGTGGACTGAAAGCCATACTGGAGTTGGTTCAGAGGGCTGTGAGAGGGGAATGAAAGGAGGCAGAGAGTAGAGATTACTCCTTTGAGGAGCTTTCCTGTGGGCTGGAAGGCAATGTGAGGTCAAGCAGGGTATTTTTCTAACAATGAAATATAGTATAGCTCATTTATATGTTGATGTGAATAGTTCAGTAGTGAGGAAAAAATTCGTGTTGTAGGAAAAAGATGAAGGCTTTCAGGAGAGATGCTGTATTAGTTTGTGGCCTGCCATAACAAAGTACCACAGAAAGAGTGGCTTACACAACAGAAACTAATGTTCCCACAGCTTCAGAGGCCAGAAGTCCAAGATCGAGTTGTTGGCAGGGCTGTTTTCCTCTGCGGCCTTTTTCCTTTACTTACAGATGGCCGTCTTCTCCTCCTGTCTGCACGCGGTCTTTCCTCTGTGCATGTGTGTCCTAATCTCCTCTTCTTACAAAGATACCAGTCATATTGGATTAGGGGTCACCCCAATGACCTCATTTAAACTTAATTACCTTTTAAAGACCCTCCCTCCAAATATAGTCACATTCTGAGGTACTGGGGGTTAGGATGTCAACACATAAATTTTGGGGAGACACGATTCAGCCTATAACAGGTGCCCTGAGGTAGGAGAGAGGGGGTGGGGCTCCAGTGCATATATAGAAGATGTTAGTGCATCCATGACCAGAGGACTAAAAGTAGAAAATACAAGAGTAGATGCACACAGTTCCACAGGCTTGGTGGTGGGAGTAGATATCTGAGGAGAGCCAGATCAACAGCTGAGAGGGAAGCTGGAGGAGACGGTAGAGGTTTCAGAAGAAAGAAAGAAAAAGAAGTTTGATAGTCACCTGGGAAAATGGCACAATGACTGGTAAAGGGAATAGAGTGGAATCGCTGGGCAGTACTCGAGCCCAGCTAAAGGTAGTGGTCACGACTTCAAGGTGAGACCAGTCCAGACGGTTGTATCCAGCTGCTTGGGAATGATATGAAGTAGGAGGGGATTTGGGCTCCATTAGAGTTGTATTCTGCTAGATGAATGTGCTGGAAGGAGAGAGGGGTGAACGAGTTGAGTATTTTGATGAACCATGGAATCGAAGCCAGGAGGAAAAAGAGGAGATGGGGAAGGATGACTGATGGTCAAAACAGAGGAAGAGCAATAGAGCACAGATTTCTGTGGAGTGGGGGACCTCCTGGAGGCAGAAGACTAGAGAAAATGAGTTAAAAAATATGACGTACCAGTCATGAAGAAGACTGAAATGAGATCAGGAGTAGCAACAGTTACTGGTAATGGCAACACTGCACTGTGTGAGAATGAGTGGGAAGTCGGAGAACAGATCAGAGCATCAGTTGGCCCCAAGGATTTGAAAATGTCATGAATAATACAGGTGTAGTTTTAAAGAGTGGGGTATCGACAAGGTGCTAAACTATTCCAGGGATAAAGGGAGTGACGTAGAGGTCTGTAGCTGACTGCAACAAGAACGGGTAGTAGCCGCGAGAGCATGAGCTTGCAGTGAGCTTGGCAGGGAAGGGTGTTAGGAAGGAGAAGGGAGAACACTCTGGAAGTGCCAATGAAGAGCAACGATGGAAGAGTAAGGAGGACACCACAGGCTCCCTGCGTGTGGGACAGAAAACAGACACTGCCTAAGGGCCTCATAGAGAAAATAACCTCAGGGAAGAGCCCAGTTTTTGTTAAGATAAGAAATAGAAGGGGTTGAGGATCAGAGTTTTTTGCTGAAGACAGACAGTGGGTTCCAAAGGGTACAGTGAATGTGTCTGAGGTTAAAGAGAGCTGTGCAAACGGGTCAGATTCGGGGAAGAGGGTCTGGTGACAAGGAATGATCTGGGAGCCTTGGGCCTCCTGTCTGACTGAGGTACAGGAATGTGGGGAGAGAAGGGCTAAACACTGACGGTTTCTAACGCTGAGCTGGGGGTGGTGGCCATGTTTGGGAGGGAAGGTGGGAGACTTTCGTGGGGACAAGCAGAGGGGGTCCTGTTCAGGCAGGGGGAGGGTAGTGTGGAGCTGGCTACTTGGCTGCTCCCCTGACAGCAGGGCCAACTGGAGAGAAGAAAGTGGAGATGACAGTTAGGTGTTACGCGACGGATACAAAGACGTTGCGGCTGTTAAGGGCCCAGAAAACCTATGGGGAAGAAGTGGAGGGAGTCAGGGAACTGTTCAGTTGCAACCCCACAGAATCACTGTACATCCAACACACTGACAGTGAGCCACAATCGTCCACGGCAGAGCATGGACAACCGGTCCAAACAGTGTCGGCTATGTCTGTGTACAGGCGTGACTATATCGCGGAGAGGATAATCTTTAATGTGGCTTGTGAGATCAGTCTTATTTATGGCTATTCTTTGTTTGATGTTCACATAAATATTATGCCAGCCTACCAGGAAATTATACCCAAGATAGGCCTATGGGCACTTAGGAAAATGCAAGGGAAAGAAGATGAGATTTATAGTGAGAAGTACTGAGCTACTGTTGAATTACTTGAGTGGGACTTCTTTAGCAATTTGATGTGCATGTGTGTGTTTGTATACGTTTGTGTGAAACATACAACTACCACTCAAGCAGCCCTCATAGTACTTGGAACTCACAAATGAGAGCATCCCTCTGGGAGGCATCTCTCAGGAAAATAGGTGCAAGGAATGCTGAAAATTTAACCTTTGCCTCACCTAAAATTCCCAACAAAACACAGAATGTTAGTTTCTTTTAAAGATGGTTTTATAGTGGTTACTGTCCATCTTACTTATATCCACTTGGTAATTTCCTTCTATAGTTGGAAGTTGAGAATTCCAGAAACAAGGAGTAGAAGAAAAGCTTTGATTTTCCTCCAACATTGTACTCTATAACAAGCCTCTTATAATGTAGCTACATCCTGTAAATGTCTCCCGTATCCATCAACCCCCTCCATAAACAGAAAAAAAGATATGCAGTTATTTAAATGCTTATTTTGTATTTTTGGATATCCTGCTAAAATATAAATTCACTGAGAGCAAAAGAGACACAGTAGTGATTTGGAAACCTCCACAGAGTACACTTGCGGAATTTAATCCATATTAAAGTATCATATGTTCTATCAATAGAAAATCCTTTCTGATCTTTATCTCCCTAAAGAAAGGAACGCAAAGCTACAGAACCAAACATGGACCAAAACCCTGACTCTTACAGATTCTAGAATCTGCTATTGAGCAACTATGGCCTTGAGTGGTTGGTCAGTTGAGCCATGAACAATTAAGAAAACTGCAAGTATATACTCAAGATGCAGGTATTTGAATGATGTTGCTAATTGTCTCAAGCATTTTTAATAACACACACAGACAAACACAAATACACAATGAATGCACATGGTTTTTATGCCCTTAAACCCTAGGAAACAGATTGCTGTGAAAAAATCCCTCACCTGTGGTCACTCTGTGGACATACTCTGTACTTCTCTAAATCTCAGAAAACATCTAAAAGTGTCAGAACTAAGACTCACAGTTATAAGCTTTGACTGTTTAGCCACCAAGAAAGGCAGCTCATCTCTGCTGCACACTCACCCTGCCCCACGTTGGGTTCCTAAAAGTGCTGTGTGCTCTACGCAAATGTCCATGGCAGCAGCTCTATGTGGGCTACCCACGGTCTGCCTGAGCAAGGGCAGAATGTTTACCCACGTCCTCCCAACAGTCTGACGTTATCCCTTGTAACAACTGGTATGTGGCTGCCCCCTGGAGGTTTAAGAAAACCTGGTCCCTTAACGGCAGACCCGAGGGTCTAACCAGAAGCCTTTCAGATGTTGAAGCTGGCAAAGATCATCTCACCACCTAGTTCAACCCTTCGGAAATGAGGATATCAAGGTTTGAACATAGGTATTCAGCTTGCACAGGTGCAATCATTTTCAAGGAGCCCACACAGCAATGTAATCATTAGGAAACTTACTGCAGCTTTTAAAACCAGGAAAAACTGTGGCTTTACACTACCTATTAATATCTAGATTGTTCAGAAAAATGATTCATTTTCTGATAATATTTATTGAACACTCGCTGTAGATAAGACAATGAGCTTAAAAATATGTATGTATATATGACTAGAAAGGTCATTATGTTTGGATATTCGTGATTTTCTTTTGCTGGTAGGATAATGATGGATTTTTATTTTCTCCGAGAGAATCAATAAAGAGAAGAAAAGAAAAAGAAAGTAGATCACTATTGGAATCTTAGGAGGCAGATTCCAGTTCTTCTCAATTGGTGAGTTTGAAATCAAAACAACCATTAAAGCAAGTCAGGGACAAAAAGACACTGGCCTGGAAATGGTGTACGTAAGATTCTTGCTCCCCTACAGAGAAAAAAAATGATGAAAGGTTTGTTATCGTTTCTTTTCTAAACGACAAATATACTCTTGAACTACTTTTGAAATAACTAAAATTACATTTCTTTTCAGATGTAAGTTGCTGGACTCTGCTGCATATTGACTAAGCTGAAAGTTGTCCAAAAACCTTTGAATAAGAGATTTAAGGACGAAGGCCATACCACTTTCAGAGGTTGATTTCCCTTCTCAGCGGAGCTAAGTGCTATTTCCAAAATAACTGGCTGGATCTTAAAAGTCATTCATGACAGGTGATAATTGATTACATATTGAGTTTTGCCAGAAACTCTAATGCCATTGGCATATAGAGACACAGCATTAATACAGTGTGTATGTGTGGAGGACTGGAACACAAATAGAAGGCTTCATAAATTAAATTTAATGTTTCGTAGCTCTTCTTTAACTAAACAAAGTAGGTGTGGAAATTATTTTAGGTTAAAATTTATTTCTGTGCAAAATAAAAACCAGTCTCTGAGTGTATATGGGGAGCAAGAAAGCAGAATTTAAGGTCATGTATAGCACTAATTGAACATTAAAAGAAAGAAAAAATGTTTTGATATTAAAAGGAAAAAATCAAACATTAAAATTTCAAATAATAACAATGATGATAACTACAGCAGTAACAAATATACACACATACATACACACAAACACCACTGAATAGGAATATTGTCAATGGGTGACTTTTAATTGGATAAATTGATCTATGCATCTCCTATCAAACTTAATATAGTCATTTTTACTTTATTAAAAGCTCAAATTCCTCTGATCACTGAAAAAAACATTCTGCTAATATGCCTTAAAAGAGAAGAAATTAAAAGTAGATGAGGAAACTCAATGAGTTAGAGTGAAATTAAACTCTCACATTTAAGGCAATTGCACTTTGTTTAACATATCTTGGATTATAGTCTACCCTTTAGAGCAGAAGTGGCAAACCAACTGCCCTGGATCAAATTAGGCCTAGACAAGCTTTATTAGGCTACACATTAAACTTTGTTTCGTTTTGCTGTTGTCATTTTTGTTGTTCCTTTTTAAGACTTTCTGAATGGCCTCACAAAGGCTATATGCTTTATCGACTTATCCACAGACTATTGTCATGTCCAGGTAAATTCACATATTTATAGTAACTTTTTGGTTTCTATGTGTATTTTTGTTTGTTTTGTTTTATTTGTTTTTGTTTTGATCTCTGCTCCAAAGCAGTTTATTTCTTAAACTGCTAGCCACTATTCATTAAAGACTGTGAAATCTAGTTAATGGGTCTGGGGTCATCATTGTTTTCCACAAACTACAGTAGAGCAGAAATCAGCAGTGTATCACAGGTATAAAGGTAAGCCATATTTTGTAAAACTTTCACTTCATGTGCGTATGTGTGTACACATAGATTATATGTATAAGAGAAAAATTTCTTACTGTGGGTGGTAGTACAAAAAGCCTAAACAATACTATTCTAAAGAATATTTCAAGGGGATTAAAATATTTCTTAGGATTATATATTCAGATTATACATTCCACAAATTATATCATTCCACAAATATAGTACAGATCATATTCATTCCACAAACATTTATTTCTATTACTAGAATTTTTCAAATTCCTCTGCCTTCAAGGAGCTTATATTCATAAAGCTTAGGATACATTCTTAAAATATTTGATTACCTACCAAATCCTTTAGGTCTTTTCTCTTCCCTAGTCTAAACTCTACCCACTTCCTCTTCACCTTCCCATCAATTCTTTCTTGGTCACCATGCCTGAGAGTGGAGAACTGCTTCTCTCACTGCCTACCTAGGCCACCCATTTAGCAGTTATTGTAGAAGACTTTGTGGCATTTCTTCTATTGTTTTAATAAACAGCATTTTTTTTTTTTTTTGAGACAGAGTCTGGCTCTGTTGCCCTGGCTATAGTGCTGTGGCGTCAGCCTAGCTCACAGCAACCTCAAACTCCTGGGCTCAAGCGATCCTCCTGCCTCAGCCTCCTGAGTAGCTGGGACTACAGGCATGTGTCACCATGCCCGGCTAATTTTTTCTATATATATATTTTTAGTTGTGCAGATAATTTCTTTCTATTTTTAGTAGAGATGGGGTCTCGCTCTTGCTTAGTCTGGTCTCAAACTCCTGAACTTGAGCCTTCTTTTTTTAACTAGGGAGTTTTGTTTTTGTTTCCTGTTTCCTTTGTGCACAACTACCTGCTTTTTATGGCTCATTTTGATCAAATGACAGTGCACAAAGCCAGCCCACACTGGTGAGGTGCCGTTCACTTGAACAGGTGCTGTTTTGTGGAAAGGTAACTCTGTGACTAATTTAGATAGTGTCTTTCCTTCTTCCGGATTCTTTCCATGGAATTCTTACGGTAAATATTTATAGAATTTTCCAATGGCAGTAAATATACTGTATGAGAAAATATTAATACAGATTAAAAGCATTTCTTACACTTTGAAAATTTTCTACTGTTTGAGAATTTCACTAGGGATACTTTTCATATTGGACCTTTTTGACTTTCCAGTCCTGTGAGTCTACTTATAACAGTTTACTTATTAATTGTATTGAACATTTTTCCCTTGTTTTTGATTCTATGTATAGTTATGATACCAGGATAGATTTATAGCAGTTGCAAGTTTTATTAAATGATATTTTACTTTCTATAATACTGTTCTAAAATAAATTTGTTTATTCTCTAAAAAAGAAAACGAATATATTTAGATTTATTATCAATAAATCTAAACTCCTGTTATTATTTTATCTAATTTTCTAACCTCGACCTTGAACATTAGCCTTTCACATGATATCAGACACAATCATTCTGGAAATAAAGCCGTTCCACTGTTGCCTGCGTTAAAAAGTGACATGTCATGTGATCTTTCCATTAATAACACTGTAGTCCCACAGGCAGATAGTTGTATGTACACAACAGAACAAAAAGTGTCAGCCACTGTATGTAACCTATCAATTCAAGAACAATAACCTATCCCTTATGTGCAATGCTATGTGAGAAAATCTCAGAGAGAGGCTCTTATCGCCACCTCTCTAGAAACCATTCTCCAGCAAACACTTGGTATTTTTCTATTTTAAATCCATCTTCTAATGGTGCATTATCAACTTAAGCATTAACTAGATACATTATAATCATTTATTATTATAATAATATTTATTGCTTTTAGGATATCTTTTTACATGAGCTGACATCTCTGGACAAAGAATTCCATTTCTATCAGTTGTTTATATTATGCAGCACTAACCAGTCAGCAAGATAACAATGGGCTTTTCTTTGATGTACTTCAATCTACACATGTGCTTCAATTCCTCTACCAGATGTTCCTATTTATTTATATCCTTTGCTTTAGTTTTTGAGATACTTCTGCTGTGGAGAAAGACACATTAGTACAATAAACTATATTACACAGAATATGAAAATAGCTAGTATCACCAGAGCAAACACAACTACCTCAACCAAACAAAAGTGTTATAATTCTAGAATTTTCTTAAATGCATATTTATAATGAGCTCTTAAATCCTTTTTTATTTCAAACTCTAGGTCTCAATATTATTGAAGTATCCATTGGCACAATGTGAATGGCCTTTTAAAAATTGTTTTGGCTGCTGCAAATTGTCTAATATAATCAACCCAATTGTATCTATGATCATTCAGTGCCTATAACTATACCTAAACCACCTCTAAAATTATTTCCAAAGCAAATAATTCCAGGTGCTGAAATGTATTGAGCACTTACTATGTGTCAGTCGCATGATGTACACTTTACGAACATCTCATTGAATCCTCACAACCACCCCATAAGGCAAGTGCCACTATAATCTCCGTTTTACAGATGAGGAAACTGAGGCTCAGTGAGATTACATATCTAGTAAAAGGCAGAGCAAGGAATAAGGCATAGGACTGTCTGGCTCTCTCCTAACTTCTGTGCTTCTATTAAACACTGCTTTGATATCAAATAGAATGTTTTTATTCACAAATCAGACATATATTTTTAGACACAGCTAATCGGAAAATAAATACTGCATAACGCCTTCATGTTGAAGTTGCTTTGAGTTCACTTGTAGCAGCTGTGGTAGAAGGAGGCCAGTTGATGGAGCCCTGACTAAGAAACAGGGCTGGTTCCCCCAGGATCCCATTTCTCAGGCTGGGGCACATACACTTATGGGACAAAGTGTATCCTCTGGGAACATTCGTTTTTCCTCCATGATAAGTAGTTAAAAATGGTAATTTTTGTTAAAACAAACACAAATATATTACAGAATGAATGAAAAAATTTCCTTAAACTTTTAAGTTAAAAGTGAGATTTCTTCATAAGCTTCCCCTTTCTGAGAGAATTGCCCCTGTTTTCCTCAGGGTCATGCATTTCCTGCTTTCTGCATTCAGGGTGCATTGACCTACAGCCGTAGAAGCAGGGGAGCCCTTGAAAAGTCTTAAGTGGTTCTGGTAGTTATTTCATTCTGGTGAGGACTGATATGAAAAAAGAAAGACCAGAGGCAGAGGCAAAGTTAGGAGGTTGGACAATAAGGCAAAATACAGGTAAAGGACAAAACACATCAGATGCTGGTACCATGCTCTTGGACTTCCCAGCCTCCAGAGTTGTGAGCTAAGTAAACCTCTATTCTTTATAGAAAAGAATTTTTTAAAAGGTCCAAAAGAAACACAGTTGGCCATGTTTTCTCCCCTCTCTCTCTCTCTCTCTCTTTCTCTCCCTCTCTCTCTCTCTCTCTCTCTCTCTCACTCTCTCTCTCTCACGCACACATACAAACAGCCTAGAAATGAAGATGTAAAAGATTAAAAGGGTGCATGTCCAAATAGCACCGTGCACCCCCACCTCCACCCCATATACACACATTCCAGCTCCTTGCTTCCTCACCTTACATGCAACCTGCCTTACAAGCAGAGCCCCTCCAGCAATCATCCTGACAACATATTCACACCCTGAGCAGTTTGACATGGTCATTTGCTCATAGACAATTACGTTTCTGGACAAGTCCTAAAGAGTTTGAGATGTCTGCATAATGGTGTTCTCTATAATACAATAGGGACACATATTTGAAGAAAGAGGGTTTCATGGAGGATGGAAATGTTTTAATTTTTTTCTCCTTTTCAGCCGAGGGTCGTTGCTTCGGGATGTGAACTACTTCAGTTGGTGAGAGAAATTTCTTACTTACTTCCTGGAGAAAGCAATTTTCTCTCAAGTGTGAACTTTTAGACAGGGGCATCGAAAAGAGTCACCAATTTTTTGCCTTTGTAACCTAAAGAGAGAAATTTAAGTCTGCCAGTCTTCCCTGCCCAGTCTTCCCCTTTCCTCAGGAATGAGTGGTGATGTGCTCTCCAAAGCTGCAAGGCAGAAAAGGCCCCTTCCTTGCAGAGGGAGCACGGAATCACCAGCTGCAGCAAACACAGATTCCTCAGTGACTTCTATAAATCCAGCAAAGGCACAACGACACCACTGACAGAAAGCCTGGAAATGCCTGCCACCACCTCCCTGCTTATCCCGTCCTCCAAAACCTGCCAGTGATAGCTACAAAGCTGTGCTTTTATCTTGTAAAGATTTTACTAAAGAGTGTCAAGAAGCCCTCAATACCCCCAGGCCTTCTTTTCTAAACTCTACCTTCCATCCTCAGACAATTTCATCCACTTTCACTGTTTTCCTTATCATTTATTTCTAGGCAGATGATTGACAAATCCATATCTATATCCATATCTCTCTGCTGAGCACCAGCCCATACACCAATCACCTTAGCAGACATCTCCCCTCGATGTCCAAACTGCACAAGTCAAAGTCTGAGCTCATCATCATCCCTCTCAGCCCTGTTGGTTCTGAAACGTGTTCCATGTTTCAGTGATCGGCACTATTATCCACCCACTTTCTTCAGTTAGAAACCCTGAGCATCCTATTCCTCTCTCTCTTAACACCCAACTTGTTCAACTAGTCACAGTCCCAGGCAGCTCCAACTGGTTTGCTTCTCTCCATCCTACCTCCCCCACCATCCAACTGGTCTTTCTGCTCCAGTCTTTTTTCCTACGGAAGTCCTTATTCCTGCATCCACACTGCTGCCAAAGTGAATTTTCTTAAAAAGCATATCTAAGCATACTACTTTTTTAAAAGAAATTACCTGATGAATACCCATTAATCCAAGGAGAAAGCTTGAACACCTTAACATATTTTATAAGACATTTCATGAGCCAAGGTCCTGTTTACCTCTCTGTCTTTTTCACATCTACCACCTCAACTCCACTTCCAAAGCCAGAATACAAAAGTGCTTGTAGTTTTCTAAAGTTCTGTCTCTTGCTCCCTAGGCCTTTGCACCTACTGTTCCCTTTGCCTAGAACAGCTTCTGTCTTCTTTCTTGTGGCTAAACTCAAGCACGCTATCAGATTGCACACTCAGGGTCCAGGAATAGGGCAAGCGCCTGCTTAAATTTTGCAGCATGGGTGCCTCTTTTGCCTGACCCTAGTCTTAGCCCTACATATACTTAATATCACCTTCTTCTTCCCTGATTCCTATTATTTTATTTCCCCAAAATGAGTTAGGTGCCCCTCCCTTGTCCTCCATTTGTATCCGCTATTCACTCCTACTAAAACATTTATTCTGCTGTATTGTAATTGGCTTTTTACTTGTTTGCCTTCCCGATTAACCTATAAGTTTTTTGAGGGCAGGGGCCGCATATTAACCATACTTATCATAGCACATGATATACAGTAGGCAATTAATGTATAGTTCCTAAATGAGTAAATAAATAAATGAATATACTTTCAGCCCTGTATGTCTGTATGATGACATACTTACAGAATAAAAGGAAATTTGACTTGGGAGAAACCCCATAAATCATCAGGTCAGACCCCTCATTTTACAAATAAAGAAACTGAGGTCAAGAAGGTCAGGTCAAGGCTGTTTCTCAGAATTACATAAGCTGGAAAGGCATCCTAGTATCTTATTTTTAGCAGATATCAGTTGCCAGTGTAATGAAACATAAGCTGTTCACCAATGTTATTTAATATTCAAGCCAAATAATGTAATATGTCAATCAAAATTATTTCATAACTCCTTATAAAATAAAATAAATCAAGTTTCCCTAAGATAATTTTCTTAAGTCCACATGTAAGGTGCCCCCCTATACATCCACCACATTTCACAGTTGAAACAACAGCAAACATGCCAGAGAGAATAAGAAGCATGGCAGCTAGAAAGATGAATGTTTACTATTTTGTCGTACTGTGTAGTTAAGCAAGACCTTCTCCTCAACTTTTGGATAGGAGGGTACAGATAGCATTGGCCAGCCTCTGAGTCGCTTCTCCTCTTTAAAGTTTCTAGAGCCATGACTACTGTAAGAGTGTCACTGACAGTAAGAGAGGACAAGGGATGGGTTTTTTATGAATATGTAGTCAAGGCATGGAGTTCTTATATATAGGACTTATTTTTGTATGTGAAAATATAGGTATTATATTAAGAAACTAACTCTTTCACATTTGGAAGTCTAAAGCAAACATATTAAATAGCATCTAATAAGTGATAATTCATTTGGCTTTTAAATTTAATATCAAACTCCCAACAAATCAAATTCGAATCTATTACTTTTGTATTCACGAAGCATAGTGGTGAAGATGTGGAAAGAACATGGAAATTTTTTTTAAATAAAAAAGAATTCTAGAAGGAGAAGAATGATGAATTTAGTACCTTCTACAGGTTTCAAGCCAACAAGTAGCAGACAAAATAAAATTTCCTTGTCATCTACTTCACTCGAAAATCTAAAAGGCACAGACGTCTGCTAGGTGTTGTTGACTGAAGGTAAAAGTTGAGTTTGGCATTTCCATCTCATGCAAAAGTAACAGTTGCAAAAAAATAAGCTCAGAATTAATGTTTAAGGTGTTCTGGAAAAAACATTATGTTAACTGTCTATTACAGCATTTGAAGAAAAACGTACCTGGCAGGTTATCTCTCTACCAAATTTTCCCCTTACAGAAAGTGTGAAAGAATTAAGTACCTTAGGGGGTTCTTATTTACTGAAGATCCTACTGTTTCATTTCCTTCTCCCATCTTGTATCTCTCTGTACAGATTTTAAACCAGTGATATACTAGCAAATTTTTTTTCTGTGTCATGATTTTGCTGAGACCTACCTCTGCTTTCTTTCTTTCCTTTTTTAAATAATTCTTTTCTTTTACTTTTAATTGGCAAATAGTAATTGTATATATTTATGGGTTACAGTGTGATGTCTTGGTACATGTATTTAACAACTACCTTGCCAGGAAAAAAAAATGCCATAATTTGTAGTATTTCCCAATTTCTATGGTGTGACTGCTACTACCATAGCTAATACAAGTTACCAATCACTGGTACCAAGTTACCAATACCGTCACTGAATGAAGAGCTGGGAAGAGATGTGCACAACTGGGTTACAAGCCACTATGGGCCAGCTCTACCACATCACTAACTGAAACCCTGAGACTTCCTGATTCTAAAGAGAATCCCTCAGTGTAGCTCTTGCCAGAGCAGGTCTTCAGGCTTTCCTTGCTTTGAACCCAGTTTCCCCTGTATTAGTCAAGACCAATGAGTCATAACTAGGTCATGTTGCTTAACAAATAAGTCCTGAAATCTCTGTGACTTAAAACAACAAAAGTTGTTCACCATAAATGTCCAGCACGGTCCATGGGGGAAGGATACGCTGCTTATCAAAGTTACTCAGGGTCCCAGGCTGATGGGGGCTGCATCATCTGGAAAGTGCTGGTGTCAGTGAAGGAGAGCCTGGAGATTTGCACACGGGCTTTTCACCATCTCAGCTCATGTTTCATTGGTCGGAACTAGACTCATGGCCCCACCTAAGTTCAAGGGATTTGGCAAATGAGAGAGAGCAGATGTAATATTTGGTGAGTACCACTGTCTCTATTACGCCCATGATGATTTCAGCAGGCGTCAGTGCCTCTTGACAGTTTAGGACATAGCACATTCAGGGGATCCAGGAGGCTTAAGGGGAAACAAAGTACCTGATTCTGAGTGCCTTGGGAAAATTAGAAGCTCAGCAAGAATCTTCAAACAATCATTTCTTTTTTACCATTAGTAAATATGAATATGCTAAACCAATCATTCTTCTTTGACTAGAAAGGAGACTTATAACTCAACAAAAATCCCAGGAAGGCTTTGCTCTTGTCCCCTTTGCCATATTTGTGAGATGATGCAATTTGTCATCAATAAGCTAGCAATTTGAGGTTTTTTTGCCTAAGTGTCTTTCCAAGAGGATAGAGCATTCCTGTAAGAAGGCAGCTCCTCAGAGTCCAAGTTTCTTTGAAACAGGGAAAGTCTAAGACTACAGAAACTTTGGGGTCCCCTGGGCTCTGGCCTAAAACCACAGCCTTTCATGTCAATTCAACAAATGTGTATTTTGCACCCAGTGAGAGCCAGATGTAGAGGCTTTCTCTAGGGTTTCTATAGATGGGAGAATATCAGACTCTTCAGTCCTTCTTGTATCTCTGGGTTAATTAGACACAGAATCATTTTAATCACCTCTTTTCTGAAAGCAAATAGCTATGAGTCTGGAACTAGGAAATATACAAAAATGGGTATCAGAATATTGTGATTTTAATGCTGCCTTTCCCTTAGTTAATTAGGGGCACATGGACAAGTCTTTTAATCTCTAGCATCTCCATTTCCTCATCTACAAATTGAAGGAGTTGGACTACAATGACAGTTTTCACACTTGCTTTGTGCAGCCTTCAGGAACTGACTTGCATAAGGGGAGAGAAGCTAGTGGGCAGAGCTCTGGGACCCCTTCCTAACTTCCAACCAGAGAAGATATATTTTTAGTATGCTTTAGAGCATATTTTTATTTTTGTTTTTCAAAAAGATGTCATTGCTTTATAAAAGTTTCTCTTAAGAAAATGTTTCTAATTTTTTTCTTAAGTTTGAAAACTACTGGAATAATCCACCTACCTGAGAGAGCTATAGAAAATAATGTACACGGATACTGTATGTGTCTCAGGAGGTAAGGCCACCCATGGCTCCAGTGGTACTCGGCTAGGATGCGTCCCTCCCTAGCATAAACAGCCAGCCAGGCTCCTAGTTCTTCCACACTGTCCATACATCTATAACTGCAGGCCCCGGCTGAAGCCGCTTCATCTTCACCCTGCCAGCACCTTCCATAGAAGCTCAGACTAAGTGAACAACATGCAGAGTAATGGGTCGTAGGACTTCCCTGAAATTAAGGTAAAAGACCACAGCCTGCATGGAGAGCATGTGGTTTGGAATATTTCCACGGAATATTAAATCATACAAGAATTTTCACTCATCTTCCTCTTGGAGGTCACAACATGACTTTTCTCTAATGAATTCTTTACATTGGCAGCTCTTGTGTTTTTCTCCCCTCCTCCCTTCTTCCTCACTTCCAATCTATCCTTCTCTCCCCTTGCTAGGGGCAGTCCTCTCTCCTTTGGTCTCTGTGTGGGAACATGTGGTAGTACTTTTCCTTGATTTAGGCCTTGAATTCGGTCTGCACCTGTGTAGACCTTTAAGCAACGGCTCAGCAGGCAACGCCGCGAGGTTGTGCTCCAGGTCTGCTCTGCGCACACTCTTGCTCTTGTTCCCTTGCAGGCATGTCGGCTCCTCTCCTTCCTCTTTCTCCAGGCAAGCGTGGGACTTCCAGATGCTGCTCCCGACATGCTAGTTTACTATTCAAGTTTCCAGTGATGTATTCTTTAGAGTGATATCCCGCCCCAGGGTGCTCTTCTTCTTGAAGCAAAGGGTTGACTTCAGAAAGCCTGTATCCTCAAAGGGGAAACAAAGAGAGAAGGAAAGATTGAAAGAGAAAAAACAGGGGATGCGGACTTCATGACAAGCACTATCCTGACTTAATCTTGTGAGGTCAATGTGGTTTCCATCTTACAAGTGAAAAAAAACTAAGGCTCAGAGAAATGAAACGATGTGCTGAAGGTCACAGAGCCAAGAAGTGGCAGAACCGAGATTTAATGATAGACCTTTTTATTTCAAACCCAGTGTTCTTTCTGATGGACCAAGCAGTAGTCATTTGCTTTGGGAGCCATCCACCATATCATAACTATAAACCCAGGTACTATACTAGGTTCCCTGGAGACATTCTTTCGTTTTTGCAATAGCATAGCACAGCAGGTTTTAGTATAGTCAGTTCACAGATTTTACAGAAATAGAGCTCCTAAAGGTTGCCTGCCCAAGATCACATAGCCAAACAAAGAAACGAACAAACTTTCCACGCTTTCAGAATAAGAGTGAATCTTCATCTTAGCATACCCATCATGATCTCATTTCTGCACACCTTTCTTTCTGCTCCCCAATTTATATCAGTCTTTCCCACCATATGAAGCTCCTTGTGTTTCCTCAAATTACTGTGTCGACCCTATGTACATCACATGTGCTATTCCCTCTTTCCATTGTCATCTACCACTAACTGCTACAATACTCATCTTGTGGCCCCTTTTCTGGGAAACCACTCACCATGTGCCTCACCACTAATCACCTCATCACAAAATCAGATGTAATTACCAGTCATCTTACTCTTGCAGCACCTTATGAATATCTATACCAAAGCACAGACTATATCATATTCTAACTGTCTAGCAAGTTGGCTGTCACCACCACCAGATCCTACCCTCTTTGGAGATATAGGACATATTGTATATAACTTTGTATTCCCAAAGCTTACTATAATATCAAAATGAAGTAGAAATTTAAAAGTCTGTTAAATGAATAAGAAAATGGAAAGAAAGGAAAAGAAAGGGAAGGGAAGGGAAAGGGAGGAAAAGGAAGGAATGAAAGGGAAGGAAAGGTGAAGGGGAGAAAAGGGAAGGTAAGGGAAGGGAAGGGATGAAAGGGAAGGAAAGGTGAAGGGGAGAGAAGGGAAGGGAAGGGAAGGGAAGGGAAGGGAAGCGAAGGGAATGGAAGGGAAGGGAAAGGAAGGGGAGGGACGGGAAGGGAAGGGAAAGGAAGGGAAGGGATGAAAGGGAAGGAAAGGTGAAGGGAAGAGAAGGGAAGAGAAGGGGAAGGGAGGGACGGGGAGGGACGGGTAGGGAAGGAATGAAAGGGAAGGAAAGGTGAAGGGAAGAGAAGGGGAGGGGAGGGA
>CAUYSK010066832.1:0-20550 GCA_963575035.1 Avahi laniger
CCAGGTCCTTTGAACCAGACTGTGCTGGGAGTCAGAGGAGTGGCCTGGGGATGGTCCCCGGAGCACCCTAGGGGGCCACTTGTCCTGCTGAGGTTCCTGAGCGCATAGTGCAGCATCTGGCCTTTCTGCTGTGATGTTTCCTCCTTTTGCTAACAGTGGCATGGAGAGTCCCCCTAAGAGGCCTGAGTGACGTGTGGGCCTTCGGCCAGCCAGAAGTCGAAAGGGTCCTTCTGGGCGAGCCAGATGTCCTGGGGGACACACGGGGGATGTATCCCAAGAGACCACAGCCCGGAGGAATGGAGGGGGTGGCGGGAAGGGTGGCTTTCGTAAGACAAGTTCCAGCTTCCCAGACACCACTTAGGGTTTTTACTGGTCCTGCAGGTGGGCAGGGAGTCCCCACACTCCTGGGGTTGAGCACTTGGGTCCCTTCCCACCTGGGGCTCTCATCCGCAGGGTCACTAAGGAGATCGGGGCACTTTCCTTCTGGGGGACATACTGGCTCATTTCTGTTGGGTGTGGCCCTAGGGGTGGGACTGCTAGGCCGCAGGGCCTGCACACAGCTGTAGTCGTTATTGCCACATCTTTCCCAAACTGGTTACATCAATTTACACTGCTCCTAGCAGCTACTCCATGACTCTGCCAATACTTGCCATTGCCCACCTTTTTAAGAAAAGCCAGGCTGGTAGGTGTGTAGTGGCATTATTTTTTCTTTCCATAGCACTTTTTTAGGACAATGTTCTAATGTACAGTGAAGTTGCAACAATTATGCTGTGAATACTCACTAACCTGTCACCTAGATGCTACAAAAGACACTTTGCTGTTTCTATTACTGCCGCCTTCTCATCCCTCTACTCAGGCATCAATCAATCTTCTTTCTTATGCATTTGAAAGTAAGTTGCAGAGTCGGCACACTTCATTCTAAATGCCTGAGCACACGGACAATTATCTATGATTCAATATTTACTTACGATTCTTTTCCAAAGCTCAGATTTATACTCGGGACGTGCACACATCTTAAGAGGTTCACTCCCCAAGTTCTGACAAACGCATATGCCCCGTGAGTCCCACACCCCGTAGGAGACACAGAACACTGCCTTCGCCACAGAGTTCCCTCCTGCGCCCTAGTGGGTGGGTCTTGGCTGAGCTAACACTTCCCCTGAGCAGCCTCGCAGACACCCCCAAACTGGCTTAGCCCCTGTCTTCTGCACAGTTCTCCTGGGGACCACACTGCGGGTAGTCTGTCAGGGAGCCCAGTACAGCCCCTTCCTCAGAGCCACAAGGACAATTCTGTCATGTGTGCTGTGGGCTTGGGAGAGGTAGGGAGGGAGAGAGAGAAAAGGAGAGTCTTCCTAACATGGGCACCAAACCTGTCCTCTGAGCTGAGGACGCCCAGGGCAGCCATCACTGAGAGAAGTCCATCTGCTGACCTGGCCTGGCTTCCAGTCCCATGAATCTCCCCGGGTTCAGCTTCTCTCTGCCCTGACTAGAGTCCAGGTTTCCAAGACATGTATTTTTCACACGACCAGGGCCCCCCACACCCCCACACATTGCCACGTATACTCCACGCCAGGGAAGCGTAAGGCACTTCTTAGGAGAAACGTGGCACTGCAGGGTTTCTACCATGACTGCTGTCTTCAGAGCTCAGACTCCTTGAAAAACACCCCTGCGCTGTCCTGGGGATATTCATCTGTAACCGTCACAGTGAGCAAGGGGCTGTTATCCCCATTTTGTAGATGGGGAACCCAAGGCTCAGAGAGGTTGGGCAGCACACCCAACATCACACAGCCAATAGGTGGAGGAAGTGGCTCAGACGAGGCCTGTGGGATCCCGGCCCTGTACTCTGTTCCCTGGGACCTGACTCTGTGCCTGGGTGGCACCCTGAAGACTCCCCTCCAGCACGGATGTGGGGGATGATGTGGAGGGCCGCTCACCTCCTGCTGCCAGCCGGCCTCTCCCCATACAATGCTTTTTCCTCCATTCTAAATGGTGACCTCGCAGACAACACTGCAGATCTCACAGGCTTCGTTTCACCTGGATGCGGTTTGCTCGGGGACCTTTCAGAAATGGCCTCTTTCTGTGCAGCTTCAAATTGCAACAGCTCTGTATGTGGTCACAGCTACAGTGGCATGTAAAGCCACTTGGCACCACAGGCGATCCCACAAACACCTCTACAATCCAGCCTCCTAAACCCCGCGAGGATCACATCATGTCCCTGCTCAAAAACCTTCAGTGGCTCCCCACTGCCTGGACACTAAGTCCAAGCCCTCCGAAGCCCTCCCTGATGCAACAGCTCCTGCCATTCCAGGTCCACCACAGACTTGCCCACCTCCGGGCCCTGGCACAGGCGCCCCTGCCCAGCAAATGCTGTCCCTGTTACTCCCAGTGCCCTGCCCAAATCTCACTCCTATCCAGTAGCTCACCAGTCCTGCGGTTTCCTTCATCTGCAAAGCAGAGAGGAATCCCTGCCCTGCCTGAGCCCACCTCACAGGTGGCTAACGCTCCATGGTCTGTGTCACACACACCCAGATCTGCACCCCATCCCTGCTCCAGGCTGTGTGTGACCTCGGGCAGCTTCACAGCCTCAGTTTTTTCACCTGACACACGGCCCAACAACAGCTGCTTCTCCCACAGTGGTTGGAAGGTCTACATGAGGTCAGGCACGCAAAGTGCTTACCCTGTACCTGGCGGGGTGGACGCTTGATAAACTAACTGTTGTTCCCCCAGTCACCACCGATGTCAACACCGAAACCCCACAGGAGATGCTGAAGAGAAAAGACGGGTGTGTCGAGGAGGGGCGGGCCTTGTGTGTCACAGGTGTGACGACTCTAACCGCCCACAACCCCTGTGGACAAGGCATTACAAGCACCGAGAGCATTCCGGGCACTGAAATAGGCACTTGGGCATGCAGTTCTACTTAGATGGCACTCAGCTTAGAGACAGGGAAACTGAGGCACTGAGAGGCCAGTGATTTGCCAATGGTCATAGAGTACACGAGATCCAGACCAGGTCAGGACCGACAATGGACAAGGGGACAAATGCTGAGGCCCCTCTGCTGCCTCAAGCCCTCTTTTTGGGAATCTGGGCAGTCCATGCTGAGAGCGTGGCCCCCATGCCGCTGTCTGGCACCTGCTCTGCATGCTGGCTTACCCGGGAGTGGCTGGAACACAGCCTGGTTCTCCACCTCCACCGCCAAGTCAAAGTGGGAGCAGTCACTCAGGGTGACCGCCTCACCAGCTCCGCCGGGCATGACTCCGCTGATCCTCAGGGGCAGCTCCAGGGCCTGGCCCACACGTGCCTCCACCTGGCACGGCGTGAACTCCATACTGCTGGGCTCAATCACACACACCTGCAGGACAAGGGCATGGCTTGGGCTCATTGCTCACATTTACAAGAGCTGCTGTGTGCTGGACACTGAGGACACGTCCATTAGAAGCCTGTCCTGGGTACTGGGGTGATCTGGGGCCAGAGCCGGCAGGGAAGGCCTCTCTCAGAAGGAGACCTGAGCTCAGGCCATGTCCACGGCAGCCAGGCCAAGGTCTGGGGAAGAAACACTCCAGGTGAAGGGAGAGTCCATGCAAAGGTCCTGAGGGACATGCCGGCTCGGCACACTGGAGGAACACGAAGGCCAGTGTGGCTGGAGTGCAGTGAGCAGCGGAAAGAGCTGAGGTCTGAGAGGCCCTGGGCCAGCTCACACAGTGCCTGTAGCCATGTCGGGACAACAGTCGTCACTGCGGCTGAGCTGGGAGACTTCAGAGGTTCCCGTAACTCTGGCCTCTGTGTACCCATCAGCAGCCAGGCGGCCGGTGTAGATGACGGTGGCATGAGCCAGGGTGGTGGGGTAGGGATGGGTCAGATTGGAGCTGTATTCTGGACACTCAGCCAGTCAATGGGCTGGAGACGGGGAGAGACAGGGAACAGCAGCTCACACTTCCTTACAACCAAACTTACTGCACGCCAGGCCCTGTTCTAACTGCTGACTCTGAGCCCACGGCACCTGCCTGCCAGCCTCCTTCGCCTGGGCAAGAGCCCGGCCCCAGGAGGAGGAGCCGGCCCGAGCTGCAGCGTGGTGAGCCCGAGTGCGAACCTGGCAGTCGCGCCCCAGAC
Organism: Avahi laniger; assembly: GCA_963575035.1. Taxonomy (NCBI): domain Eukaryota; kingdom Metazoa; phylum Chordata; class Mammalia; order Primates; family Indriidae; genus Avahi; species Avahi laniger. Next base: position 4,105 of record CAUYSK010066832.1, read on the forward strand.
GCGGGTGCTACCCAGGACACACGTTGTCCTCCAGGAACTGTCCTCAGGCTTCCGGCTGAGCAGCCGGGTGTAAGGAGGCGCATTTGCTGAGAGGAGGAAGAAGGGGCAGAGGGCACGTGGCATCCCAATTTATTCCAGTGCCGGACTGTTATACTTCATCTAAAGGGCTTCCATTAAACACTGTCTGTGCAGCAGGGAGAGCGGACTCTAGACAGATGTGCGCGTCTGTGTGCATCTCAGAAGACTGGACTGTCCGTCCACCCACGTCCGCAGTCCTGCAAGAGCAGGCTGTGACTGGACACCACGGGACTTCACTTCCTGTCCTAACGGCAGGAGGAAAGGGCTGAGGTCAGAGCACTGGTCAGGTGGGGCTTGGGGTCAGGGACTACGGTGTGGCTGGCAGAGGCTCAGCCGAGGTGACCACCCCCAGCCCTGCCTGCTGCCGTTGCCAACTGAGATGGTCCCACATGGCTCGGGGTCAAAAGCCAGGTGCAGGGAACACCTACTCTGCACCTGAGCGGAGTGAGGGAGGAGTGTGGTCTGGTTTCTCCGAGCCCCGCGGCTCCCTTTCACTGTGAATTTACAACCCAGCACTCAGCGGTCCTTCCAATTCGAGATTCCTATCTTTCAGACCTAGGGAATTTTCCAGAACGGCTCTTTGATGATGTCATGTCTTCCATGTCCTCTAGTCTCCCCCGCACCGAAACCCAGCTCTGTGGATGCCGGCCCTTCTGGTCCCATCACTGCCGGTTATGGAATGTCCTGTCCACCTCCCTGATGTGGTCATGAGCGCCTATGGTCACCCCCTTGCCTGCCACTCACACCAAGGACAGGACTGGGGGCCAGAGGCTGTTTCTGAAGAAGCCTGGGCCTCCCGGGGCTGTGCCGGCCCCAGGTTCTCACCTTCATCTCGCCAAAGTGGAGCGGGTTCTGGATGTCGTGTGCCTGGATCACGCTGAGTCCAGTGTCACTGCCTGTGGTCATCACGCCCTTGACAGTGACTGTGGCAACCATGTAGGTGGACGAAGACCAGCTGAAGTTCCCACTGCCGCCGTGGGCCTAGGGAGAACCAAACACCATGGCACCACGGGTCAGCCGCCTGCCAGCCCCCGCGTGGGGTCAGAGACAAGTGTGTGCTGCACACACATGCTCACACTCAACACATTTACCTCACACCCCCACTCACACTCAGCGCTCACACCCACTCACCCTCATACATGCTCACACTCAACACATTTACCTCTCACCCCCACTCACACTCAGCACTCACACCCCTCACCCTCATACATGCTCACACTCAACACATTTACCTCACACATCCACTCACACTCAGCGCTCACACCCCTCACCCTCATACATGCTCACACTCAATACATTTACCTTACATGCCCACTCACACTCAGCTCTCACATCCACTCACCCTCATACATGCTCACACTCAACACATTTACCTCACACATCCACTCACACTCAGTGCTCACACCCACTCACCCTATACATGCTTACACTCAACACATTTACCTCACACGCCCACTCACACTGAGTGCTCACACCCCTCACCCTCATACATGCTCACACTCAACACATTTACCTCTCACCCCCACTCACACTCAGCGCTCACACCCACTCACCCTCATACATGCTCACACTCAACACATTTACCTCTCACCCCCACTCACCCTCATACATGCTCACACTCAACACATTTACCTCTCACCCCCACTCACACTCAGTGCTCACATCCACTCACCCTCATACATGCTCACACTCAACACATTTACCTCACACGCCCACTCACACTCAGCACTCACACCCACTCACCCTCATACATGCTCACACTCAACACATTTACCTCACACGCCCACTCACACTCAGTGCTCACACTCAACACATTTACCCCCACACTCACACTGGTACGCTCAGCACTCACACCTATACCTGCTCACACAAATGCTCACTCACACATGTATACCCCTCACACTCTCACACACATGCTCACCCACTCACACTCATATGTGCTCACACGCTTACCCATTTGCACATACACACGTTTACCAATACTCATGTCCATTCACCTCGTCACACACAGTCACCTATAAATGCTCACACTCACATGTTCACCCTTCACACATACAGTTACCCTCACACTCACATACATTCACCCCCTCACTATCACCCATTCACACTCACACTCACCAGTTCCACACGCACTCACCCACCGACACACGCTGCCACTCAGGTCCACATTCGCTAGCCGATCCACTCCCCCAGCCCTTCACTCCCACGCCCCCACCCACTCACTGTCTCACACATACATTCGCAATCAGACACATATGCTCGTACCTAAACACGCAAACACATATATTCTCACATGCTCAAATGTGTACGCACACGCGTGCACACATGCACACACAGAAGGTCAATACCTGCTGCATGGACAAACACGGTATCAGCCACTGTGTGGTAGAGGCTCCCTTTCCCCTCATTCTCTCCGCCCTGTCTCATTTCTGAGCCTCATATCCTGGGGACCTTGCCACTGATATACACAAACACACACACCCATGACAGTGGCCTCAGAACCCAGGGGCACCTCCCAGGGCTCAGGATGGAGTGGGAAGAATGCCTGGCCATGGAGCCACCTGCAGGACGCTGCTTCGGTGACCAGACACAAGCTCCCCACAGCACACTCCCCTGCCCACTCCTGCTGGGACCTCAACAGCCTTCTCTCTTCTTCCCGGATCAGGGAAAACCACCCCACAACCCAAGAGGCCAGGAAAGTAACACACCTGAGAGGACAGGGGAGCAGATGCCAGTGCACAGACAGGATACCTGTCATTACTGCAGGGGACAGCAGGACTGGCCGGCCCCGCGCTGACCGCAGGACTCCAGCCCCAACTGAGGTGAGTCCCTGCCAGCTAATGCCACATGGGAACGTGAAGGTCAGAGCAATGGTACTTGGTATGTGACAGGGCTGGAAATATTTTCTCTTTGAATTTTTTCTATATATTGCTTTCAAAAAACAATTTTTAGAAAAAGAAATGTTAAGTGGAATTCAAATCTGTATTCCAGGATTTCTTCATCGTATTTTCTTTTCTCTATTTTGCAGTTGTTAGTTTTTGTTGGTTTTTTCCCTTCATTACCAAAATACATTGCTATGATGGAAACCTCAGGAAATATAGAAATCATAGACTCCGATTTAAAATTCTCTCCGACTACCATAGAGCGTAATGTTACAATGAAATGGACAAAAAGCCACAATCCCATGGAAACACCCACAAGAACGCACCCAGAGATGGGGTATCACATACCTTTATTGTGTACTGATAAGCACCTGTCTTTGGTTGCCACGGAAACGTCAAGATGCTGGGATGGAGGGTGATGGGAATGTGAATTTCCACCTCCTGCTGGTTCCACACAGGAACCTGTAGCGTGTGGACCCCTCCGTCCTACAAAGGGAAAGGGGGCCACAGATCACCATGACAACCAGGTCGTCAGCAGTTTTTCTCAGTAACCTGGGCCCCCACCCCTCCTTGGGGAGCAGGCCACGAAGGTGGATTTGTGCTTGTGGGAGAGTAGAAAGAAGATGCCAGATGCCCTGCAGCCTTCTTGATCTCCATGGGGATGGCTTTCCAGGGCTCTAGAACAGTCACTCCCATAAGTGCTGCTTGACTGAATTCCTCAGGCCATCCCTGGCAGGTTGGGCATGGTTGTTGCCACTTTATAGATGGGGAAACTGAGGCTGGGAGAGCTATAGGCACTCACCGAAACCCCCAGAGCTGAGGTGGCCAACTTTGACAAGAATCACTGGTGCTCAGACCATTTCTTTCTGCTCCAGTCTCCTGCCTCTTACAGATCAGGGATGTTTTGGGCAGGGTAGAAAAACGAGAACACTTGTGCCAATTTTCTAATCGATAAAATTCTGCTCCTACATAAAACTGATTGATTGGCTTTTTAACACAAAGGAAAAAAAAAACACATTGTGGGAAATGAGCAGCCCGAACAGACAAAGGCATGCTGGTGGTTCCTGGGTGAGGCTCGGCTGGGCGCATGGGCCCAACACTATCTCCTCAAACAAGGGTTTCCATCTCTGACCCTAGAAGACACAGGCTACTTTTACAGGGCAGGGAAGAGGAGGGAAAGAGGGGCGCTGTGCCCATCGTGGGAACAGGAACACTCCTAGCAACTTGGCTCCTGGTGGCTCCTGTGCAGTGGGGGCCTGTGCCCCTGAGCCAGAGAGGGCAGGGCCTCTCCAGGAACCCAGGAGAGGGGCACAACCAGGCTGAGCTCGGAGCTCCCAACTCCCCAGGGCTCATGACCCACCTGGGTTGACATTTATGCCCAAGGAGGCGGGCTTTATAGGTCGAGGGTCCAGAGGAAAGGCTGGGCCAACTTGCCTGGTCCACTACAGACGTGAGGGTGGCATCGATGGCTGTCTGGCCCCTCTTCACTGTCCTGACGTGATGGTATGACCCATTCTGGGAAGACGAGAGAACCTCAAAGAACTCAGGAGGAAGTACTGCTTCAATTCGGATGTTCTGGAAGGTGAAGCAGGATGGGAGAAAGGTGCTTCTGGGTGATTCTAGAAAATCATAACTCAGGCAAGAAGCCATAGGACCCAAAAACAGAAGCCAGGGCAGGCCAAAAGGCCCTCTGGGCTCAGAGGCCTCCAAAAGCAGGCAGCAGGCTAGAGGAAGCTCTGGAATGGAGCTCTGCCCACCCTGGGAGGGGTCCCAGGCCACCCTCCCTCCCCACGTGGCCCTGGGACCTGCACTCCTGCTTCAGCTCCCCGCGTGGTGCTCAAGGCAGCTTCAAGCCTATCGTCAGCTGCTCTAGGCCCTCAGTCTCAACGAGAAACTAGCAAATATGAAAGAAAGGACATCAAGTCCCTTGTAGCTAACTTCAAAAAAAATACATGGTGGTCATCCCAGCCTTTGTTTCATGACATGATGAAAGTAGTGATTTCTGCAAAGAAGCCAAAAGAGAACCTTGCCGCCTCCTCCTAAAACCTCCAATGCCACCAGCATGGTTCTAGACCTCCTGACAATCCAGGGAATTTCTCACATGGGACAGAAAAGTGGCCGAGACTCCTCCTACTCTCCCCATTTGTCTGACACCCGTTTCCAGAACCAGAAAGCTAACTGAGGTTGGCCTCAGTCACACAGTGACTTCTGGGAGGGTCACGGGTGTTCCTGGGGCCAGCAGGGAGAAGGCCAGGAAGTGCTCTTCAACCCTCTGCAGAGCGGGAGGAGAATGGATTCTCAGCCTGTGAGAGCCCAGCTCCATGGGAAGGGGACAGGAAGGCAGCAGCCAGAAGCCACCACCCATCCCCACTGCCTTGAGCCCTGCTGCCATGGTGTCCTCTCCCCACAACTCTGCAAAGAGTCTGCTGGGGGCCCAGTGTTCAGACCCACAGGCTCTGGAGATGCCCCCGAGACCCCACGACAGTGTCTCCCGCAGACCTGGGAGCACTACCAGGAAGCAGACGGCCCCTCCTGTCTGCCTGCACAGGCCCCTGCTGCTTTGGGGACCGCTCCCAGAGCAGCTGCCTCAGAAGACAAACCCACATTACGGCCCCAACAGAACTGAGCGAGCACTCACGTCTGACAGGTAGACCTTGTTGCTAGACTTGTCAAAGACTTCGATGGTGACTTCATACAGGCGGCCAGTCTCGAGCACCCATCTGTCACCAGGGTGGACTGTGAACCCTAAAACAGATAAGTGGGGGAGTTTGAGGACTCAGGATGCAGGGGCAGCATGGTTGAGGAAGAGGATGGGATCAAGCACCACCAGCACCTGGGCCCCACAACTATTCGCCTGGCTTCCTCCCTGGAGAAGGACTGGCTGCCTGAGTACTGAGCCGACTTCCCTGGCACTGACCTTGAACATATCCTGCTCTGGCTGCTTGAGGGCTCACTCAAACTCAATGCTGTCCTCTGTAAGTCTGCTCTGAATCCACAGTAGGTCTGTGCTCTGAACCATAGTAGGTCTACAATCTGAATCCACAGCGGGTCTACGTTCGGAATGAAGCCTGGCACGGAGCACTCTCACCAGGAGCCAGCCCTGCCCTCCCAAGCCTCTGCCCTCTTGCCACTGCACTTTCTTGCTGTCACCCGCAAAGCCCTGTGATTTCTCACCTCCACACCACTGCCCAAGCTGTTCCCTCTGCCGGGACAGCTTCCTGCAAAAGCAGCTGCCTCTGAGACAATGCCTGCCTTAAATGTCATCTCTCAGATTCCTCCCCTCCTCCCTCAGCCAAATGCCTCCCCCACCTCCCTGCCAAGGCAACTGCCAACTGTCACATCACCTTAGGGCCCCTCTATAACTGAGCTGACCACTGGGCACCTGACCTGACCTATCAACGATCAGGTCTGGGCAAAGCCCTGGCATCGATGTAAACACCAGGAGGAGACGAACACTCCTGGGGTTCTCTGCCCTCTCCTGTTCCTCTCCCTGCTGAGCCTTCCTGCCTTGCTCAGGTCCAGCTCCATTCTGCTGTATCTGCACTGACCAGGGGAGGGCTGGGGAGGGGCCCAGGCAAGGGTGGGGCTGAGTGCTGCTGGCCCCAGGCCTTGCACACAGCAGAGCTGACCAGAGTAAAGCATTTTCTGCGGAGCTATTGCTTTTCTTTCTTCTTTAAACTCATGTAGTCACAGATGAGCAGCATCCAGGAAGGCCCAGAAGGCCCACACTCACCCAAGTATCCGGGTTCGACCACGTAGATGGTGCTGTTGGGTAACCTAGAAGCATCCTGCATGCGAATACCTGAATTCTTAATTAAGGAGAAAGAGCAAATAAGCTAGCTGGCAGGCTTCAGTGTGGCTCAGACGGCCTGACTCATCGAGACAGCACAGGGATAGAAGGAAGGATGACACTCCCTGGCTTTGGCCAAGTGGAGCAAAGGCATTTTCAGAATCAAAGGTACCCTGCATTTTCTACACCAGCAAAGGCAATTTCTGCAGCAGCCATTGGAGACCACACAGGACATAGCAACAAGTTTGGGACATCGACCACTCATACGCTACCATGGAAACAGCCTCCGCCAGGCTCCCTCTGAGGAGGCTGCAGGTACCAGAAAAGTCTGCAGGGATGAGGAATGACACTCAGCTCCTGCCATTACCTCCCATCTCTGGGAGCCTCTCAGGCGAGTCACCCACAGACATGCGCAATTCCACTCAGCAGTGCTATTTCGGTTATGATTTTCAGACCACAGAGGGGAAACAGGGCTATTTTTAGCCTTGGCTGGCTTTCGGAGAGAAAAACAACTTAACTTCAAAATGGTAGACCCAACGTGCCTACACACACACACACACACACACACACACACACACACACACGGGCCTGAGAAGAGGATACTCTTGTGGCCAAGGACGAGGCTGCTCTGACCGAGCTGCACTGCAGTGACCACCGACGTGTCCTGGGCCAGGACAGCCACAGGCCGGGCCGGGTCTCCTTCTGGGCCTGGGATGCTGTTCTGAAGTTGCAGCTCGTACTGGTCAGAAGGCATGGAGAGTTCTGGCCACCAACCAACCAACAAAAACACAGAGGGAGAGAGAGAACAAAGGTAGAAAACGTTAGAAGCCAATCTGACCCTCAATCTCTGCGCCTGCTGTCAGTACAGCTGCTTGACATTTTTTTTTTTGCTTCATTTTTTTAGTGCTTTGAGTTTTAAAATTATTCTCCATGCCTGTGAACAAAGTTGACACTCCATGAATTTTCAGAGGCAATCTGGTTCCTTTCGTGACTGCCGTAACCTATTTTTTTTTTTAAGTTAACTGCAGCCTCTGAGTTAAATTGCCACTTGCTTGAAGAATACTAACACTAGGCCATTTCTGATCACCATGGAAGTGAACTCTTCATTTCTGCATCCATGGGGACAAGTGGCAGGGGGTGTTCTCACTGCTTCTGTCCAGCCTCTAGGGGTTTCCAAAAAGGTTGTCTCTGGTCAGTGGTCTCCCCCAGGCCCTCAAAAGCTAGGTCTGCAGTTGCAAACAATGGACTCTGTTGCTGTCCCTACCATCCTCAGTGTCTTCCTGCTCTGTGTCACACTGCATCTACTTTGCAGAAACAAACTTGCCCAACCTGAACCAGGATGGAGAACACTTTCCCCTGGAAAATAACAGGTTTTACAAAGCCTGCCTCGCCAGCGTGTACGTTCCTCGGCCTGAGGGCAGACACCACCAGCGCTTCTGACAGAAACGGCCACCGCTGCCCAGGGACCGAGATGCCTCAGGACCGCACTGGGTGTCTCAGAAGCATGTTCCCCATCTCATCCCTCATCAGCCCTAGAGACAAGTACTCCCGACGGCCACCTGTCAGAGCTGGGGGCTCAGGGAATCAGGAATAGCAGCCAGTGAGGAACAGAACTGGGATTCTGAGTCCCGAGAGCTCACCCACTTCCCACAGCCGCTCTCCCAAATCCTCACGAGTTCCTAACCAGTCACCCACTCACTGTCCCCACAGGTGGAGCCATGTTCTAGCCCTCCAGCGAGAGCGAGGAAAGAGGACACAGGGAACCGCGGACAGTATCCCTGCTCGCCCCTCCTCTCTGGGTCCCAGCTCAGGGCCTGGCACACAGGGTGCCCTGCACAAGTCTCTCAGAGGAATTTTAGCTAAAACCCATTTCAGAATTCCCAAGAAGTCAGGTAGGAATTGTAAATGGGAAGCAACTTGCCTACCTCCTGTCCTGGGGTGTTTTTTGTGTGATCTAAGGAGCCCCCAATAATTTGTACAGCAGAAGGTTCTCAAAGTGTGGTCCCTAGACCATCAGCATCACCATCACCTGGAACTGCAAATGATGGCCCAGCCCAGACCTACCGACCCCAGCGATCTGCGCTTGCGCAAGCCCTGCAGCTGAGTCAGATGCAGGCTAGAAGTGAGACTCCCTTAGGGAAGGCCCAGCCCATTTTCTCACCTCTAAGTAGAGGAACTCCAGCCAAGCTGGGCTGTGATTCTTGCAGGTTACGTACCCAATGTTTAGAATACAGCAGCAGTACATTAAGGATAAATGTCATAATAAAGCAATATTACTTCATGCTGCTTACTGAAGCACTAGCTTCCTCCCTTGTTTAAAGTTCTCCAAATGAGTAAGACCATTTTGGAAAATGAAAATACTGACACTCAAGGGGCCTGACATAGCAGAGATGTAACCCTCTTTGCAAAATCCTAACACTGAAATAAGGAGCTTTATTGACAGACTCCTTAGAAACTTTCTTTTTTTTTTTAGAGACAGGGTCTCGCTCTGTCACCCTGGCTGGAGTGCAGTGGTGTGATCACAGTACACCACAGCCTCCAACTCCTGGGACTCCAGGTGCATGCCACTGTGCCCAGCCTCAAATACCTCTTATCACATGGACTGGCCCTGAGCATGACACTCTTGTGCCTGAGACCCTTTAGGCCCTGATACTGATTCTTAGGGGGACTGGTACTCCATTAAGAACACTTGCTGTCTGAAACCAGCGCAAGCACTCAGCACGACTCCGCTCCCATTCATGTGTTCTGCCCTCACACCCAGGCAGGAAGGCCAGGGCTCCAGTGAGAAAGTGAGCCCTGGAGACAGGCGGTGGATCACCCAAGTATGCTCAGACCAGGGGAAAAACCCAGTCCAACGCGAAGCCCACAGCTCTTGACTTCCTAACACTGAAGAACTGCTATACCCAAAATAATTGGAAGCAGGGACTCAGATATCTGCATGCCTGAGTTCCCGGCAGCATTACTCACAACAGCAAAAGGTAGAAGCCACCCAAGCGTCCGCTGATAGATGCATGGGCAAACCAAACGTGGTCTATCCATACAGTGGAATGTGATTCAGCCTTAATGCCGAGCGATATTCTGATACCTGCTACAATGTGAATAAACCTTGGAAACCCTGTGCCAAGTGAAAGAAGCCAGATGCGAAGGACAAATACCACATTACACTTATGTGAGGTATCTGGAGGAGTCAGAGTCACAGACAGTGGGAAGGGCTGGGGAAGGGGAAATTAGGAGTTAGTGTCGAATGGGGACTGTTTCAGGTTGGGAAGATGAAAAATTCTGGAGATGGATGTTGGTGATGGCTGCACCATCGTGGCTGCACATACTTAATGCCACTGAATTATACACTTAAAAAGGGTAAAGATGGTAAATGTTATGCGTATTTTACCACAATAAAAAAGGGGCAGGGGGAAGAATCTGCCATGATTACGGAGCCGCTGAGTCACCTGTGATCCTCCCTTGCCTGATCTTCTGCACCTTGTAGCAAATGGTGGTCCCCACCATCAGGTAGACGTCGGATGCTGGATTCAGAAGGATGTTCTCCAAAATCAGCAGCCTGACCTCTGCAGGGCGCACGTTCTTGGCACAAAGAAGAGGGTAGAAAATGTGAGCTGGGGTTGGGGAATGGGGGGGTCAGTATGGGCAAGAGAAAAAAAGTCTTTTAAAAAAATATGAGAATACAGGAGTTAAGAGTAATGAAAGAAGATGTCACTCCCAACTCCTAGCTTCAGGCCCCAGAAATCCCGGGAAACCCTGTGTGAATGCCAGGCACACGGGCCAAGGTCATTACCAAAACATGCTGAGCACCGAGCACCTCACTCAACACTATGCATGTCACACCTTGATTTCAATTAGTAATAATCAGACAGAAAGGAGAGGAGCCAGAGCGAACTCCGTGGATACTACGGCCACCAGGAGCTCGCCTTCTCTCCCCACAAAGCCCTGAAGTCCATGGAGGTTGGCAAGGCCCAGGCCAAGCTGCACAGAGGGAGAGGCCTGCGCCTGTGATGAACCCTCAGCCCCTGCTCCTTGGCCTATTCCCCTGCCCACTCTGCGTCCTTCACCTGGGACCTCTTCCTCAGGAAAACTTGTGAGAGCCTCTGCAATGGGAGAAAAACACGAGGTGCCCCACCTAGGGCCCCCCTCCGGGTCATCAGATTCTCCTGAGTCTGCACCTTTCACTGACTTTGGCCTATGTGACAGCCCTGTACATTGTAGAAAACTGAAATGCAATTACAGTTTTTCTGGTGGAGGTACAACTCATTACCATCCTAGGAATATGGGCAGTTTTGCATCTCTGAGTAAGTTCATTTCAGCATCCCTAGTGGCTTATGCATGTGTCTGCTCTTTGGATCCTCCTCTGAGCCTGCTGTAACATCTTACAGGGGTCCTAACAGTAAGCTAAATAATATCTTTGACACATTAAAAAGAAAGAAATATACCAAGCACCTACCGTGGGCTGGGCGCTGTGGCAGGTGCTTTCCAGCACAGCAGGCACGGGAGGCCATTTACTAACCATGCACAGGACAAGGAGTCTGTGTTTCTGGCTCAGCAGTGGGGTCAGCTCCACCCCAGCCCTGGGCACCCACACAGGGGCACACTGTTTCCAAACACTACCTGCAGAGTCCTGTGGGATTAGCCCCTGTGACATGGCATGTCCCTATTTTCCATAACCCTTCAGGGCTCCCAAACTATTGGCTAAACCACTAAAAGTAAATCAGAAAAGGATCTCTCTTTGTCTGTTGCTTTACAAACTTAAATGGCAGATGAAGTAGCATAGCCTTCCTGCCTGTGCTCCAGGTACTAAGCAAAAAGTTCTCAGGGTTGCTGCTCAAATCAAGGCATGGGTGGGATGGACGTTCACTCACAGGAACCAAGAGGAGCCAGGACCTCGGCTAACCAATTCCTCACTCTCCTTTCCTCTGTCCTGTCCCTTGAGAATGGGACGTTGATGGGGAAACAGGTACTAGTGAGGCTCGACAGGGTTGGTGGGCTGGCGTGGCGAGTGGTAGTGAGGAGACCCAGCCCCCCACAGATGGGACCACTGGGCACCCAGGCTCCAGGCGGGGCAGCGGGAAAACCGGCACAGAAGACAGCGGGAGCCCCCAGCATTCGTCAGAGTCCCAAGTGCTTGGGTGTGTCCCTCTACTGGGACAGGACGGCAACTGTTGGAAATAAGCTCATTACTGGGAATGCTCCTGTTCTTGGCCTCCCTTGAAACTGAGAACAAGCAAACGCTTTGTGACTTGGTGTGCCTCTTCCTAAGCCGTGGTGCAAACCAACAAAAATAGAGACTCCTGCCCCAAAGTCAGAGTGGAGCATCTCACTTCCACTGTCCAACGTGTTCAGGAGCGTGAGCAGGAAGTCAACCCGATCTCGCCCAAGGGCCCACCTGGTAGACGGCCTCCTGGATGCGGGCCTTGAGCTTGGAGCTCCCCGTCTTCATCCCGGACACCAAGATGGTGTCGCCCTGCTTGGCTGCCTTCTCCATCTCAGAGATGTAAGAGGGAGGTATGTACGTAGACTCCAGGAAAGTGAGGATTCTGGAAAAGAAGCATGCCGTCAAAGTTCACTGGTCAAACCTGAACACAAGGTTCATTAGCATCTACCACAACATTTGCAGTGAGGACCTCTCACTAGGCGCCTGATACTGAAATAAGGGGTGTCCCCCTAGCCAGGGCTGCTTAAAGACATGTCCCTGCAATTTCCTACATCAGAATTGCCAACATCCTTGTGAAAAATGCAGATTCTTGGCCCCTGGCCCAGCCTTTGTCTGCAAGAAGCCCAGGAATCTGCATTATATCAAAATCCACATGTGATGATAAACACTGAAATTTGAGCACACCAGCTTAGTCCAAACAGGAAAAGTGAGGCCCATGGAAATTAAGCGGCAGGCCCAAGAACACAGCCCAACCAAAGCAGTGTAAGCAATGCTCTCGGTCTCACCCCTGCCTAGCGCCCGACTCTGGGGAGGGATCCTCAGTGGCCTCCCCTCAAACTTCCAGGATGTGGACACATTACATCTTATTCCCCCGACACGGGGCCGTGGGGAGAGCCCCAGGACAGGGAGAAGTCAGGCACGTGGCGGACCCTCCCTGGAGCGTGGGCTGGTAAGCAGACCTGGCTTGAGGAATCCTTTCCACACAGCCTCGCACTTTGGCTGGCGACTTACAAATGAGCCCACCGTTCCACCAGAACAAGAGCAATGCTCCGGACACGCTTCCATTCTCCCCACGATCTGCTGGGTACTGTGCCACACCATGATTTATTACCTCCCCCGGTTTTACGAGGTATTGCATGCTGAACTGAATGAAAACCCAGGACAATCCAGGTCCAACACACCTTAGCATCTTGGATTTCGGTTAACATTCAGCTCAGGTACTGGGCTACCTGGAAGCTCAGTGGCGGGGGGCTTGGTGGCCCCACCCCAAAGGGGCAGGGAACTGGCAATCCCCGAACATCTAGTGTGCACCAGGCCCTGAGCACCGATCAACCTGCCAACCCACACAGTGTCCCTCAGAGGAGGGCACAGTAATCACTTCTGGCTCTCTGTTTTACAGAGAGGAAGCTAATGCTCAGACAGGTTATGTTCCCTGCCTAAGGCCATAGGCAGGAAGGGACAGGGCCAGGATTGAAATCCAGGTCTCTCTGACTCTACAGCCAGTGTTCTCAGCTTTAAAAAACACCAGAAACTCCAAAGCTGCAGACAGTTAGAGGATAAGTCCCAGTCCCCACAGGGCTCTGACTCCCTAGGGTGACTCAGCTGGCAAAGCAACAGGACAGGAGGATGTCTGCCTGGTGACGGCCACAAGCCGAGCCCGAAGTTCGTGAAGGGGGCACCAGTGTTCCCAACACCCCCTCAGCCCAGAGCTGGGCTCCTGAAGGTACATGTGAAAGACCAGACTATTAACTCTCCCACAGAGTGCTCACGAATTGCAAAGGCGCGAGAAAGCGGCTTCACCGTGGGGAGCCCAGCAGACATCACCTCACCCAAGTGATCGCAGTGACCATCGTCACTGACAGGCCAAGTGGAATTGCGATCAGAAGCAATTAGAACAACATAGAATTTCACTTTGGTGATGTTCCTGCCAAAGGTGTAAAGCTCAGAGCCTGGTCGTGAGGGAACATCAGACAAACCCAAACAAGGGAGTTCTACAAAACAACCAGACTGTCCTCTTCACAAGCATCAAGGTGTTCAAAGTCAGAGCGAGACGGAGAGACTGTCTTGGCTGACAGAGACTAAAAGAAACAGGACGACACGCAGCACATGACTCTGGGCTGGGTTTTTTTGGTTTTGGGATTTTTTTTTTTTTTGCTAAAAAGGACAAAATTTGGACAATTGGCAAAACTCAACGTGGTCGAAAGACTGTGTGCGTTGGTGTTCATTTCCTAATTTGGATGGCTCTGCTGAGGCTCCGCAGGAAAATATCCTTAACGGCAGTGCGTGCATACTCATCAGGCAGGGTGGGGCGCCAGGCTAGCAGCTGGCCCTCGGATGACTGAGGGTGTCCACTTTTTGTCCTGAACTGGCAAATTTTCTATAAGCTTCAAATTGTTGCAAAAGTTTAAAAAATCAAGTCTTCTTTCCCAGGAAGGGACCATGCTCTTTAAAAAATTTTTTAGCAAAGCATGGGGCAAGGCAGTACAGTCGAGAATGAAGGCTCAGACCTCGGTCTGCACCAGAGCTACCAGAGAACGCCTGGCGTCCGGCAGGGACGGGACACACATGGTTAGTGGCTCCACTTCTGCTCCATCCGACAGGCAGCTGCCACTCACCACACAGCTGATGAGCACTTGAAACGTGGCTCGTGTATCTCCGGAACTGAACTTTTCATTCTGTCTAATGTACATTTGCGTAGCCAGATGGCGTTCGTGGCTACGTAGAACCGAGTTCAGATTCCAGCTCTGCCACTCACCAATCTCAGACATGCAGCCCAACCTCTCCCAGGGGCAGTTTCTATGACTGAAAAATGAAGGCAACAGTGGTCCCTGTAGCCCATGTGGCTGCTGGGAGGATGACACGGGTGAAGACGCTTGGCCACGTCATGACAGGCCTGTCTGCACTGCCGTGCTGGGGTTCCACCTGAGAACCGCTGTCACCACTGGCCTGTCCTCTCAGCCAAAACCTGTCTCCCCTTTCACTTGGTGCCAATGGTAGTGCTGCCCTCTGGGGCCACTCACGCTTCCCCAGGGCCCGAAACTGCCCGCTGTCACCTGTGTTGTCTCATTTCTGCAACTGGACGTCACAAGCCTCTTTGACAACTTCCCACAGCACACACCCCAGGGGCCAAGTGGCAGCAGGTTCCCGCACAACTGTGTGAACGAACCCTGCTCCCAATCAGGTACTGGGACTGTCCAACGTCGCAGGTGCTGGGAATCGTCCAGGGCTCCTTGCTGACAACAAGGGAAGCGCCCAGGCAGTGAGGAGCCATGGATGTCCCCTTCCCACTTCCCTTCAGAGGGCGTCAGGCCCGGTGGAGGCACCCCTTACCGCAGTGCATTGTGGGAGTCTGAGAACCTGTCTGTGTCCGTGTCCTTCACAATCGTCCAGTCAAAGACCAGTCCAGCCAGGGTGCTGAAGGTGTTCCCTACAGGAGCAGATGGGGGAGGCAGAATGTATCACGGTTAATTCCCCAGGGCCAAGGGAAGGAGAGCTAGGAGCTTCTATCCCATGCAGGAACCACACTCAAAACCATTCCCCTGCAAAGCAGGGGCCATGACCCCCATTTCAGGAAGGGTAAACCGAGGCTGAAAGGAATGAAGACGCTTACTTTTGGTCAAATGACCCTGAGAGGCTAGGCCAGGATTTGAACCCAGGCCTGTCTCAGGTGAAGGCCTGTGTTCTTCCCACTCTGACTCCCTGCCTTTGACAGCTCATGGCAGGCTTGGTGCAGTGCTTAACACCACCACCCCTCACGTTTGTACGCACTTTACAGTTTCGGAGGCTGCTCCCAACCTGAGTCATTCCTCCTCACCACCTCCTGGGGAGTAAACGCCCCGCTTCCCTCCCCGTTACAGGGGAGGAAACCACGGGGTAAGGGGCAGTTCCTTGACCGTCAGGTTTCATATAACTATTCTTGTCTTTTCTCCTTGACTGTGGGACGTCTGGGGTCCTGGGGTGGAGGAAGAGAGAGCCAGGCCCAGCCCCCTCAGCTCTGAAGTCCGGTTTTGCTGTCTGTGAGCCTTTTTCCCCAGCATATTATGGGGGTATAAATGTTTGGGTTATACATATTGCCTCTGGCCCACCCAAGTCAGAGCTCCGTGCGTGTCCATCCCCCAGACAGTGGGCACCGCACCCATTAGGTGTGAACATACCCATCCCATCTGCACACCCAAGGAAACCGTCACAAGAGCAAACAGACAACCTACAGAATGGGAGAAAATATTCCCATGCTACATTTCCGATAAAGGGCTGATAACTAGAATCTATACAGAACTCAGGAAAATCAGCAAGAAAAAAATCAAACAACCCTATCAAACAGTGGGCAAAGGACATGAACAGAAACTTTTCAAAAAAAGAAGATAGACTAATGGCCAACAAACATATGAAAAAATGCTCAGCATCCCTAATCGTCAGGGAAACGCAAATCAAAAGCACAATGAGATAGCACTTATCTCCAGTGAGACTGGCCTTTATCAAAAAGTCTCAGAACAGGCCGGGCGCGGTGGCTCACGCCTGTAATCCTAGCTCTCTGG
>CAUYSK010066834.1:0-14840 GCA_963575035.1 Avahi laniger
TCCACCACCTACTCCATATATCCCAACGATGAGTACTTAGACTTGGCCTTTCTTACAGTATTGCATCTTACTTCACAGGTCATGAAACTAAAATAAGGATTTTCCAAGTTATTGAGTATATCTGTACAGTATACATTTGAAAAGCAACTCATCACAGGCTGGGTCTATAGATTCACCTAAAACACTGACTAATGCATTTGGGCCAAAGAATCATTTATCATCTGCCCTCTCTTAGCCCCATTCTACTCAGAACATCATGATGGAATATTGTATTCTACAGTATTAGTATCAGCTCAGACCCTAGGAGTCTTTGAAAAGTCAATGTATTTTTCTTCCTTTAGAGCACAGGTGTCATAAAAATTGGCTCAAGTCCCTTGGGAAAAAAATGTAGGCATCTTTTAACGTGTTGTATTTGCAGAGCAGTTTCCCTCCTCAAGGAGCTCTGGGTGAATGAATCAACTTAAATCTTGAAAGTAAATGAGAAAGAACAATTTTTATTGTAGCTTTTGATGACAGTTTTATGTCTTCCAATAATTAATTTATATTTTGCAAGATGAACAAGTTCTTAGTTATTTGTCGGCTTATCTCAGCCTGAGGAACATTATTAACTCTTCCAACAAATGCCTGTAGGTAAAGGCATCTTTGCTGTGATTTCAAACTTGTGACGTTTTATGTTATTCAGATCCACTTTGATTATACAGTTTAAGTGACACCTAGCTTCTGGCATCCTGGGATCCCATCATCCCCAATTTAAATTAAGGAGCCTGGTTCCATAGAAGCATCTCCTGTTGTTAACCTTGTCTTCCAAAGGATGGCTAAAACTGAACTCCTCGTAGGCTTCGTTGTCTTCTTTATCAGGTCATTCCTTATTTGCCTAGTAAGCGGTTCTACTGAGCAACATGTTCAGGTGGTGCATTCATAGAGCTTACATGGAAAATCCATCCTGATATCCCTACTTTTCTGACTTTTCTGATCCCTTCTGCATTAGTATAGTACAAAAGTTTTACATTTCATTTGCTGTAATATTTCATGTTCATGTTTCTAGTAGTCATCCCAGTTGACTCTAAGGACTGGCTGTAGGTGTCATTTTGAGTAAATTTAATCCTAATTAACAGATAAGTGTGCCATGTCTTTAAAGTCTACTCTCACCAGCCCTATACGCTACTCCCTCAGCCCAGGCCTACATATCAAATCCATTTTGGTACATACTTCCTCAGTTTTGGTGAATATATATTAATCAGCTTTTGCATCTTGGGGCCACACACACACACACACACACACGCACACACACACGTGCGCGTGTATATATTATTACCTCCCAGAGAAAGCCTATACTTCTTTGCTTGGGCTGTTTTGGATTTTGAGCCTAAAATTGGCCTGATAACAATGATGGGTGGCAGATGCAGTTCTTAATTAGAACAAGCATCATCTTTCTGTGAGACACCTGTTTCAGTCTCTGTTGTGCACTCTAGCAAATCTAGACTCTTCTGGAATTGTCAGAGGCTGCTTGTGCCAGACTTTAAAGTTTAGGAGTATTTACAGTTTTAATATTTTCATGTTTATCTATCAAAATATAGACATTTCGGATTTCTTTTTCCATCTGGGACTTGATTTCAATATCAGAAACCTGTTGACTATAAGTATTACATTTCCTTTTAGCTCTGTCAGATACTGGATGTGATTTTCTACAATCTACCCAAGATTAGAATTTTCCTGAAAGCTACCGGAGGAACCCTTTAACATTCTCAGTATGTCTTAAATTGGTAATTGACTGATCTGATTATTTCATCTTTGTTATGAATTCGAAAGCCAATAACAGTGTGAAATCTAAACTTCTTATAATTTTATAACCAACACTACAAAAAAAAAATCACAATCAGTGCTTAGCCCCACATCATATGTTCTACACAATTCAGATGCAATTCTCCTCCAATCTATAGACTCAATGTCAGCAGACTTTTTCTCTTTTTTTGAAAAAAAGATGAATATAAAAAATTCATAGAAAAATACAAATGATCTTGAAGACCCAAAACAATTTTGAAAAAGAATTTTCCTATTTCAATGTTTCCTGTAAAGCAAAAGTAATTAAACTAGTATGGAATTGATATAAAACAGACACAGAACAATGTAACAAAGTAGAGAGTTCAGAAATAGACTCCTACGTGTGCAATCAATTGATTTTAAAAAGGTGCTGAGATAATTCAATGGGGATGGATGATATTTTCAATGACATACATTAAAATAATTAAATACCCAGAACTGGGGAAAAAATCAGCCTTCACTTTATACCATTCATAATAATTAACTTGAAACATAGATCTAAACATAAAAACTAAAACTGTACAGCTTCTAGGGGTAAAATAGATGAATATTTTTAAGTCCTTGGTACATAGGTATTTCTTAAAGAGGACAGAAAACATGCTAACCATAAAAGAAAGAAAATGATAAACAGTACTTAAGAAAGTTATCTTTGAAAGATAATGTTAAGTAAATGAAAATACAAGTAGAGGAAATTCTATTCAATGAAAGATCTATATCCAGAATATCTATATAACTCTCAAAAGTCAGTAATAAGACAACAAACTAAAAATTAGGCAAAATATTTGAACAGAAATCTCACAAAAGGAGATATAGAAATGGCCAATAAAAACATGAAAAGATGCTTACCATTATTAGCCATCAGAGAAATCTTAATTAAAAATACAATGAAATACTACCACAGACCCATGAGAATGGCTATAACTGTAGACTGTCAATATCAAATGTTGAAAGAAATAAGTATTGCAACTCGATCTCCCATATATTGCTCATAGGAGAATAAAATTGTACAACACTTTCAAAACAGTTTGGTACCTCTGGTAGAGACACGTCATATATGCCATTTATTGATGTATTGCCCCTCAGTTCTGAATGCAACCTTCAGTTTATGCTTTATGATAAACAAAGGGATACCATTAAATATATCTCATTTAAAGTGAATTTATGTACTTATAGAGGCATGCTTTTTTTGGAAATTTATTATAAACAGGATTTTACTATGTGAAAATGCACTCATATATTTATAACGAATGATTCATTTGTAACCAACAGGATCGATTTAACACATTCATGTGCAAATGTCACTGAAAGAATACTTCTAAGTTATGCATCGGAAATATTATTTGTACTAATAATATGCTGAGCAAACCTTATCTTCAAATACTATAAAACAAAAAGCTTTAGTTCAGCTATGGCCAAAATTAGATAAATTGTGAACTGACTTATTCAGAATAAATGAGTTTTTATTAAGGGTAAAATTAAATAAATAAAAATAAAGTGACTACAATGTTAAGTTTCCTCAGTAGAAAGTCCTGGAAGAACATTGCAGGAACCCAGGCTTCCTGAAATTTCCCACTTGGACTTGAGTAGGAGGTGAAAGTCCATAGATCCCTGGTTGCTTGGGGCCAAAATGGGGATAGGACTGACGGCAAAGTGGTGGGATGGAACGATAGGTTGACAAAAGTATTCTATATCTTGAATATGTAGGGTGGTTATGGCGCATATAATGTCAAAACTCATCAGTCTGTTCACTTAGGTTGTGTGCATTTCATTTTATATAAATGATACCCTAATAAAACTTATTTAAAAATAAAGATCCAATGTGTAGATATGTGAAGGGAAATTTGGAGTGTGTTTCAGAAGACCTGGATTTGATTCACGGTTCACTATGTGAACCTCACAAAGTCATCTAACATAGATGCTTTCTGCCCTCCCC
This sequence comes from Avahi laniger, assembly GCA_963575035.1. Classification (NCBI taxonomy): domain Eukaryota; kingdom Metazoa; phylum Chordata; class Mammalia; order Primates; family Indriidae; genus Avahi; species Avahi laniger. Next base: position 3,755 of record CAUYSK010066834.1, read on the forward strand.
CAACACAAGCAAAGCACACCCTATCCAACTCAGGGCAAAAGCGATGCCAAAAAATATTCCGTGATATTGAGCCTAAAAAGGAAAAGAAATTACAGGGTTGGGGGTAAATAAAAAATTTGACAGCTGCACTGGATTAAAACTAAAGTTTGGCTTCAAGAACAAAAAGGCTTAATCAAAACAAAGAAGGATAAATGCAAGAGTTACAAAACAAGATTCTAGAAGGAAACAAGTCATTTGTGTGTTAATTCAACATGTATCTAATGATGCACATATTTTGTATCAAGTCTTGTGATAGAGTCAGGAGATATAAAGGTCTTTGCAGTTAAAAAGAGCCCAATAGGCAGATATTAAAACACTGTATATATAACTGGATAGTATATTTTATGGACGGAGGTAATTCCAGAGTGCTTGCCAACGTGTGCCACTGTGGAAGCAAGACCTGGATAAGAGACTGTGAAATTGATTGAGTAGAAGAGGTAAGGAAGAAAGTGATGCCAATATGATTCCATGATTTTGAGCCAAAAAAAAGTGTGAGGTAAGTGCAATAATTAATTTGGTAGGTTAAACATTGGTCATCAGAATGCTGCCCTAAACAGATTGCCTAGTGAGCCCACAAGACTTAATAGTGGAAGACATGGGCATAGATGAAACCTCCCGGAGGAGAATTAGAAAGGGAACAATGGAAATTCAAGACAGTCATGATTAATTGAACTCAGATTCCTTTTCCTACAAAGCTCTTTCCCTGCAATAATTTCTTTGGACTAGAATGTAGTCATTCCTTGTAAAATTATTTCTACAAGGAAATGTAGATCAAAGTCTTGCCTTACAAATAAAATTCTGAAACAGAACCCGTTTCTTAAAAAAAAAAAAAAGATAAAAAAGAAATTCAAATATTAAAAGTCAAAAATAAAGTGTCATTCTTAACGAAGAGTCAAGATGAGGAAGAAACAACTGCGGTAACTATTAGGCTATAAACATTTGATACATTGAGAGTGTTCAGATATACTGAGTCAGAGATATTGGCTGAGTTAGTTTTGACAGCAGTGTTTAAACTGCATTAATAGAATAAGTAATGGCAAGTAATAGTGAAGTTGAGAATGATGCAATTAAATGTGCTTTACATTTCAATAGTTTTATGGTTGTGAAAACAAAATTTTTATATATTCTATTGAATTTTTATAATCTTTTTAGATGGGCAGGATAGATATATTTATCCACGTTTTCTATTTAAGGAAATAAAAGTTCTAACAAGCTTAATGAGTTGCCTGAGATCACACAGCTAGTAAAGACAGAAATGGGACAGACACCTGAGTCAGATTCCTAACCCAATGCAGTTTCTACTATACAGCCGAGTGCAAGATAGTATTTTCCTACTTTGTGCATGTACCTAATAATGGGAACTATGACAATTACTTATTTCACTCTGGGAGATGAAGCGCATTAAAAGTGGACTGGGGTAATGGAGGTGAAAATAGGGAAGACCATGAGTTTGAGCATGTGCAGGGCTTTTTTTGGTTAATAATCTAATACACCTCTCTTCTGATGATGGATTTCAGATAATAATGATTATCACTGTTGGAATTAATTTTCTATATGGCTATATTGTAACCATTTAATCTAACTGATTTGCTTTTACTGGCAATTATAGACTCTTACTATTAACTTAATGAATGCATGCTTTCCTATTATCCATGTATTTTATGTGATATTTAGAAGTTTGGGGCATAAAAACTATAAAGGAAATCTACATAAACCACATTAAATTATGCTTCCAATAATACTGAGAGCTTCAATAATACTAACACTGACCTCCATATCTAAATAAAATGCTGCTACTTGCAGTGTGCAGGATATATGCTCCTTTGAGTAAAAGTGATGGATTGGTCCTGGTCCATCTACCCTCTGTCCCTGTATTTAACTTGTGGCATGATGATGAATATTTACAAGAGGGATGGCCTAAGTAAGCAGTATTATTTTTGGCCTTGATGAATATAAGATAAATCTATGAGGCTAGCAGCCTCTATCCATCTTAGGGGAACATCAAAAAATATTACATGAAAGTGATTTAATCTATTGGGAGGAAAAAAAAAGTGCTTTTAGACCCACATAGCAATATAATTATGTTGTATAGTGTTTGACACATCTTGCCTTTCTATAAGGAATAAGATTAATCTACATCATGGCTAAATATAAATGAATTGTCATGCCTTGTATATGTTAAGGTCATGAGCAACCTAATTCTTCTGGAGCTAATAGTATAATAATTAATATATTGTCCAAGAGACTGTCCTTGGGAAGAGGAAGAAGGAGAGAGTAAACCCCTCCGTTTAGAAACTGATTCCACAGACTCAGAGAAAGGAAATGCCAGATGTTAATATTTAAAAATAATTTTCATGATTAAAATTGTTTTCAATAAATTATTATCAATATACAAAGTTTCCTTACTTTCACTTCTATTGTTGTTCTTACCATAGTCTTCCCACAAATCATTTTGTGATTTTTCTTAACTCCCTATTAAGAATAATCTTTCAAAATCCGAACTGAGTCTTGTTTCTCTGTGATATCGCTCATGATGCCTCTCAGAGTAACTTGATCATAGTGAAGATTAAATAAGTGCTTCTTGAATAAAAAAAAAGAATGAAAGAATAAATATACTAATTACTGAAAGAGATAAAATTGATCTATAAGGGGACTGAATCTCTGACCTTATTCTCATTATATCTAAAGGTTACATGGAAGAAGTATATTTATTTAAATATGAGTAATATTACTTATCAAAGCCCTACTATGTACCAGCCACTGTTCTACACACTGAGAAATTAGTAGAAAATGAAGCAGATAGATCTATAACCTAATGGAGCTCATATCCTATAGCAGAAGACAATACACAAACAAGCCATAGAGTGTGTGAGATGGTGATTAGAGCGAGCAAGGAAAATAGAAAAAGCAGATAGGAAGTGACAGGTTGGGAACATTATGACTTACACTAGGGAGGAAAGGAAGGAGGACTTCACCATCAAAACAGGTGTTTGGACAGAGATCTAATGGAGGTAAAGCAGTGAGTCCCATAGATATTTGTCAGAAGAGCAATCTTGGCAGAGTAGTCTTGTACAGCACCACTGCTCTAGTGAGCATGGAACAGCATTCCATGCTGTTATTCCTATAATTAGGAAAAAGAAAGTGATTGGAAGAGTCAACAACTAGAAGAGTACCGACTCTATTTGTAGGGCATTTGATAGGGATTTCTTTCACTATTTGAGCGGGCTGCAGGACTAGTATCTTCAGAAGATCGAATTTCTGTTAGAGAAAGAGAAGGGAACATTCTGAGAAGGTGTTGAGACTGTAGGGGTTATGCTGATCAGTGTCTGTGAGTTACACAGGGGCAATGGAAAGTTTTCAGAAGACGGGAGGAGTTGGGAGATGGGGTAAAAATTGGAATGTACAGACTTGCATTTGGGTTATGTTGGGTAAAGAGGGATGGCTGATACAGGAAATACTGATTTTTGTAGTGTGAGATGAAAAGAAGCATAAAGAGTGGAAATGAAGCTATACGTGTGAGAAAGAAGGCTGGATAGAACTTTTGACAGGAAAATATAAAATTCCGAGACTATTACTACTGCCAATGCGGATAGTGGGGAATGACTGACATATCCCCAGCTCCCAGGTGTTTTCCCCACCCTGTTCCCCTTCTTCCTCGTGCGTTTTTGAGTTCTATCTTAAATTTTGCCAGTGTCAGTGTAAAGTTAGGAGAGGAGCAATTTTTGTTGGAGCATGAGAAGCTCTTGGGCTTTCTTTTAAGTACTTTTTCTGAGCTTGTTCTTTTCTGGATGTGCTTCTATTCTTGTAGCTATTGGTCATGGTGCTAATACATATTTCGTACTGTTAAAAAAATATATACGTGCTGCTTCCCTCTGTGTTTACAGTTGTTTACTTAGTGAAGATCAATCAGTCTACAACAGTAAAGTATCAACTGACATCAAGAAAGGCGCAGGATCTTGCTATGGCCATGTGATTATTAGTTGTTCATGAGCAGTTTAAAAGCCCTTTTTAAAAATTCTTCCTGTTAAACTATTTAGACATTAGCAACCTTATTTATAAATAGAGATAATAGTACAAAATTAATCAGGCTGTTGTGAGAACTAAATGAGAGATGCTTCGCACAATATTCTGGTTAGACTAAGATTCAAATATATTCATGATTACTATTAATGTGGACATTGAGTATTATCCTGGTGAAAATATAATTGCTTGTTCTCAGCTAACTAATCATAGGTCACAAAATCTAAAAAGTGTGTCTCCAGAAAGTATATACATCTTGGCTATAATATTCTGTTGTCATTAATTATTGTATTTATCATTCTCAATATATAGCTCAAGCTCTATGGGAAACTGTCTATAGATGAGTTCCTTAATTAAACTCATTGTGAAATAATTTAGGAAATTCACCTATATTTTAATGCACAATGAGTTTTAGTAATTAACAAAAAAATTTAAGATCATAACACTGAGCCAGCTTTGCACTGCATTTTACCCATTGTCTTTGTAAAAATTGTGTTCCTAAAGAGTTAATTGGAATCCTAAGACACAGCAGATGATAGCCAGATTTACTCCATTCAGGCTAACTTAATATCTATCATATCTGTAAAAATCTCAGAGTGACATAAATGATATAAAGATTCTTTTTAAAAAGAAAACATTGAAATAGTAAATACTCACTGTAATGGACATTTGTTGAATATTTACATGACATTTATTCTCCCTATTCCTTCTAACACATTATTTTGCTTTAGGAAGTCATTACTTCCTGGAAGTGTTACACTTACGATGGATATAAGCAAATATCACCAAAATAGGACTGATGATCTGTAACTAAGCCAATCAGATCATTGAATTCCATTGAGTATAGTTATTTGTTCAGTGTTAGTCCAAATAGTGTAAATCTAAGGATTTGAAGTTTGATGGTGAAAAAGGTGTTCAGGAATATAAACAAAGAAACATTAAACCTAGCTGCCACTGACCACCAGGTTGCAGTAATGACCAAAGTCAGGCTTCAGATGCCATCTTCAGATGAAGACTTTGCATGAGGGAGGGAAGAGCTGAAACACAAAACTGGAGCTGTTGTTTAAGTATTACTGAATCTAACACCCCCCTCTACCCCACCAACTCTATATTTTCAGTTACAAAATCTATCAATTAAGCCATTTGGAGTTCAGTTTTCTATTACAACTGAAAGCATTCTGAATAATGTACTTCTTTTAGCTTGTCTACTCACTATTTGAAATGTAGTTATTTCTTGAGATTCATGTTAAGATGCTTAATAAAATTATAGTATCCTTGGATATAATCTAATGTAGAGATTTATCTTATATTTTCATGTCACACATATCATTGCTAGCATCTGAAGCATAGCATTTCAGTATCTAGTAAGGAGAAGAGAAGAGAAGAACCCACACCAGGTAACTAAATAGAAGAAATTTCATACAGATGCTAAATAATGAAACTGTTAGAAAAGTTGTTAGAGCAATCAGGAAATGTGCGGTAGCTCTGAGATTGGCAAAGTAAGAAGCTGCTCTCAGGGCTAAGCCTGCAGTGACCAAGGGAGGAGGCTGTGATACCACCATCTAGCAGCCAAAGTCACACACAGCAGAAATTGCAACCATGTTAGATCCTATTTGCAGAAGCTCAATCACAGAAGAGAAGTGGTCACTGCTAGAGAGTTGCCAAAAATAGAGATCGTGGCGGTGGGGGCGAATTTAGGCTTCTTCCTTCCTCTCACCCTCAATCTCCTGCCAGTAGCTTCCATCAGTCAAAACAGTTGGGAAAGTTACCTGTAACAAACACAATACAACACAAAGCAAATTCAAAAACTTAAAGAGTCAGTCCCCCTGCCCAAAAGAACAGAGCATGACTCTGTAACAGATAAACTTCAAATCTCAGTGGCCTAAGAAACATGAAATTTATTTATCACTCGATGAAGATTAATCACGGGTTTCAAGTCAGTAGGAGCACAGGATTGTTCTATCTCATGACACCACCATTTTCTAAGTCTTTATAGGGTCCCTTGCTTAACTGGCAGAGGAGAAAAAGGGTTGGAAAATCATACACGGGAGGTCTTCTGTTCCAGGCCTGGGTATCGTGTGTCTTACTTCCCCAAGTATTCCACTTGTTCGATCTCAGTCACCTCAATGCTGCTACCTCTAAGGGCTGGGAAATAGAGTGCGGTTGTGTGTCCATCAAGAAAGTGAATAGGCTTGGCAAGAACCTGTTTGTTAGCCACAGATACCTCACACTGAATTTACAACGATCACAGAACAAACTCTTCTGTTTTGACAGGCTATCATGATTATAAAGTTCTTTCTATGGAGCCGACATCTATTAAAAACTATGCCATTTTTACTCAGTGGTCTTATTCCTGGAAATTTCAATTTGTCTTCAAATTATTCTTTCAAGTCACCTGAATGTCCTAGTCACCAATCTCAGTATGACCTCTATTTTGTCAATATTCATATGCAGAAAACATTCATGGTATAAAGCTACCAGCTGCAGCTAAGCCAGAATCACAGCTTTGACACTTAGTGTGTGACCTTGAAAAAGTCATTTACTCTCTTTTAACAATAATGTATTCATCATAATGGTAAGGTTTTTAATTCTCAAGCAGGTGTATGCTATGCCTCCAGGAATTTGTCGGTTACAATTTAAGTATTCCTATTTCTTTTCTCCTTTCCCCCTGCCCATGAAGACCTGGATTCAGCAGTGTGTTTATGCTTCTGGCTTCAAGTAAGTTATGATTCTCTGTGTCCACCTCTCTTTCCTGTTTCAGGAGCTGTGGCTTGCACTGTGATGTCGATTCTCTGATGGATGTAACAAGAAGTGTTTTTCAGTTTGTTCAGCTTTTTGCTTGTTGTTTGGATTGAAGTGACTACTTCTAAGTTTTTACATGTCCAAGAGAAAACCAGAGGTTGTTTGTACTTTTAAAAGGCAAAGAAACCAAGACACACTTGTTTGCTAAATATTAAGCATATCTTTTTTTAATCGTTGTTGTTTAGTCATATACTGTCATGTAAAAGTTTCTGGCTCACAGTAGGTACTCCACGATTTTGTAGCATGCTTGCATGAATGAGTAAAAAATTGCCCAATGTCTCATAACAACCCAGGGACAGGTGACTGGAACCCACTTCTTCTGACTTACTGATAATGCATAGCAATTATTTACTGTCATAAATATCATAGTTATTTATATTTATTTGATATCTCACCAGAATTTGGCTCTGATTCTTTCAGTTTCCAAGGCATATCTCTGAAAGAAAAAGGAGTCCATCTTTTCATTTCAACATGTTTTACCCACCTTCATTTTTGCTTGATGGCTAGTACTTCATTAGTCTCTTCCTATAGTTGCGCCACTTAAAATAACATCTGTACATTAAGAACAATCTATACCAAGAGTATAGGTTGTAGAAAATAACCTCTTCATTTTGCTCTAAGCTTACAGGATACTCTCTCTTAACTAAAATGAAGGATTTCTGTACTATGGCAGGAGCTTAAGTGGAGTGATTGTAAATGACATCCTCAGCAGCGTGTCAGCGTTCAGGATATGAGTCTTTGTAATACAGAAGGATCTGGGTTGTGGAATCTTAGCACTAGATGAGCCTCAGAATCATTTATTAACTCACCGTTTATTTTACAAATAAGGAAACTGAGACACAGAGTTCTTAAATAAATTGCTTGAGGTCATTAGTGGCAAAGTCACAGTGAAAATTCAGGTCCCCCTGCTTACAATTAAGTGCTTTTATTCGTTTATTTTTCCTGTTTTGATTTTCTTTTCTTCTTCTTTCTATCCACTAATACCTGCTGTCTTCAATCTAGTCAGTTCTATTCTTTTCTATTTGGTTGAACAAAGCAGCGCCTAATACCTGGTAGGTGATCATGTATTAATTAGTGATAATAATGGCAACTGTGTTTTGTTAGGTGGAATTATTTGGCAAGCTATTTCTCTGGTTTACCATTTAATTTATTCTGCCATCCTGAATTGGAAGAGATTGGTTTCATTGCTTTACATTTTGGCACATAATAAACATTTCTATTAAAACCCTGGAATCAAATCACAGCATCAGCTTCCATGTAGTTACACTTCACAAAGAGGCTAATGGAAGTTCATCCTGAGAGTAGGCTGGGGCCCATAGGGTGAATGACTTCTTTCGGACAACATCCTTGATTGTGTTTTGAATTACAGATGTTGAGGAACAACTTCAGAAGTCTCTACTTTTCATGGCTTGGGACAGAAATCTTGATTTCCATTTCAAGCCATATCCCTGAATTGCAGAAGAGCTCTGAGCCAGTTACTCTCCCTGCTCATTTTTGAGTCTTCATAAGGAGGGTAGAGAAGAACACCTGCCCTCCAACTTACCTTACAGGAATACGCTGAGGACTAATGAGATCACATGCATAAAAATACTTGGAACAAAAGAATAACATCAATTATTTCTTCTTATTAATACCATAAGATGTAATTCATGACTTTATAATGCGGTATTACACTGCAGTTTTAGATGTTCAGTGACAACTTACAAAAATCTTTCTCTGCTTTGTAGTTGTTCAGTTCTCATAAACGGAATAATAGTGTGGGAAAGACGAAGAGGCTTTCTCCAAACTCTGCGATAGATAAGTCTAGAAAATTCATATAACAAGATTGGATGTTAACAGTGGAAGAGACCTTGACCGAACTTTTGTAATGCCACCGTCCCTTCTACAACATCTCTGGCAGGTAGTAATAACCTCTGCTTGAATATTTCTAGGGATGACAACCTCACTGCCTTCTAAGATGGTCATTGTTGGAAATCACTGATAGTTACAAAGTTCACTCTTTCTTGATGAAACTGTAATCTTGCTTACAACCTACGATAAGTATGCCCCACCTCCATCATCCTTCCATGACCCTTCTTGTATTATAGGACACTTTGAGACATTTCTTATTTGCTTATCCTGATTAAATATACTTTATTTCCTCATTCCTTTTCTCACTTTGATTCCTGCTTTATGTAGCCACTCATTTGCTTATAAAATCTAGTGTTCAGAACTTGATCCAGTACCACCGAGCATTGTAGTCATGTGTGGTGCCATGGATGTATGGCTCTCCTTTAAAGATAGAAACTGCCAATCAGCTGAAAGGAATACATCTAACAGATAGCCTCCACCTGCAGCACCTTTGGGATCCATGGCTGCATGTAAGATCAGTGGCCCTAGCTAATAACTGACCTTGGTAGAGTACTATGGCCTGATCATTTCTGCCCAATGGATAAACCTTCTGTAGGCAACCAGTGTTCATGAGCTCCTGTTGGTATGGAGGGGACATTCTCAGAGCTTCAACACAGAGTCAGGCACTTCCTATTCAAGCCTCCTTCCGTACCTTTTCTCTTCACATGTGTCAGATCAGCACTGCAGTCTGAAGGTTTCTCTTGCCTCCTCCTTTCCCCATTCTCTTCTATCTTTTGCAGGCATTATTCTAGATACCCCTTTTATTTCTAACTCTGTGCTGGCATCTGCTTTCTGGAGGACACAGCACATATTATATGCTACTTGCTTAGCTTTGGTCTGGACTTTTCAAGCATCTTTAAAGTAATAGGTGACAACAGTCAATGACCCACATTAAGATTATAGTATATAGAAGATCTTGGACTTTCTCAATTACTCCAACACCTAATCTATTGCTAGATGATTCAGTTGGAGGTATCACCATCACTCTAGGCACATGAGATACCATGTAAAATTTTCTGAGTTTCTTCCTACCCACTCCTGGAAAGCTTTAGTTAGGGGCTCATTAGGGATTTCATACCTGGCATCAGGTTCTGCAAAATTTCTGTAAGCTTTATAAAGGCTATCACACTAGTTATACCTTAGGCACTCATAAACTCATTCTTGAGCTTTTTGCTGAGACAACCCTACTTACCTATATGACCTTTAATTTCATTGTTTATCTTCTCATTTGTGACTTCACCTCACTTTTATCCTTAATACTTACAATTACTTCTCTGGCTTTGATCTTTGAAACCCTTTCTTGAGTATAATTATAATTTTCTAGATAAAATCTATATATTTTATAACCCAATCCCTATAATATATATATGTTTGTGCATTTTTCTAACTTCATGACCAATGATCTTACTTTCATGTATAAACGATTAGGTCATTAAGTATGAAATGTCCGATTTTAAATCAAAAGTGTAGTTTATTGTCTCTCAAACAAAAAACAGTACAGTTAATCAAAGTATGCACCTAAACTATCAACACGGTTTTGCCAACTTAATGCTAGCTTATTTATACCAGCAGCGAAGAAGCCTGGAGAGTTAGTGGCTATGAAATTGCAAAGAGTATTTTCTACACCTTGTTGAGAATTGAATGTTTTTCTTTGAAAGAGTGATCCAAAGCCTGGAAGAAGTGGTAGTCAGTTGGTGTAAGGTCTGGTGAATATGGTAGATAACAGAGAGTTTCCAAGTTCAGCTTCTGTAGTTTGAGCAGCGTTGTTTTTTCTGACATGTGGTCTTGTAAGAGGATTGGCCTGTCTCTATTGACCAGTCTCGGCTCCTTAATCACAAGCATCCTCTGCATTTCATCCGATTGGTTACAGTAGATACCTGCTGTAATTGACTAACCAGGTTTCATGAAGCTGTAGTGGATAATACCAGCACTGGACCACCAAACAGACACCATTAACTTCTTTGTTTTTAATGAATATTAGGTTTTGGACTGTGTTTTGGCACTTCATCTTTATTCAACTATTCTGCTGAATGCTTGCAATTGTCAAAAAGAATCCGTTTTTCATCACACATAACAATACCGTGTAGAAATGGTTAGCCTCTATGTCGCAACAGCAAAGAAAAGCAAGCTTCAAGACAATTTCTCTCCTGATGCTTAAGACAGCAACTGTGAAACTTAGTACTTAAGGAAATTGGATATTTTATACCTAATAACATAATATTTCTCCTAAGTAAGACATAGTATAATAGTAGAATTTTATAGACATTTGATTTCAGGTAAAAATTCAGGTAAAATTTTGTAATACAAAGAGTCTTGAAGTTTGGTAGCAGATGGT